>VZRI01014082.1:6756-18960 GCA_013397515.1 Upupa epops | reverse complement strand
TTCTCCTCCACTGCTCTCCAGCAGATCAGTGCCCACCCTGTGCTGGTCCCTAGAGCTGCTGTTGCCTAGCTGCCAGCCTCTCCCCTGCCCTGGCTGAACCCCATTCAGTCCCTCCCTGCCCAAGTCCCCAGCCTGTGAGGAGAAGGGAAGGAGCTCTGCACACATCTGCCTCCAGGCTCGAGGGACCGCAAGGCAGAGGAACCCACGGGCTCTGGTCAACTTCTGCTTTACTGAGTGCTCTTCCAAGGTACCAGTGCTGAACCCTACTGCTACTGCGGGCGTTCCAGTGTCCTCCTGCCCTGCACCCCAAGAGCCACCGCTGGTCCCCAGGAAGGAGAGACCTTCAGCAGCTCTGGAAACGAGAACACAAACGTTCGGGACTTCCCAGAGTGGAATAAAGAGGGACCCTAACGCTGCTGTCACCGTGAAGTGGATGGGTAGGTGACCTCTGAGCACCTAACTGTCCTCCCTGAGCTCCGACCACGACAGACTGTGCTTTTAGAAGGTTGTGAGAGGCTGCTGCCGAGTGAAACTCAATCAGCTCGACGGGACTTGCCACCCTTCACGGGCCAGTGACCGTCTCTCCACCGCAGAAACTGAGCTGAGAACTTTTGGGGGAATTCTAGTGACACAGATCCTGCTCTGAACAGGTGCAGTGGAACCAGACCTCTCATCGACTGCAGCTCTGCGTGCTCCTCTTCAACCAGAGCAGCCGACGCACGTCTCAACTTGGGTCGAGTGACGCGTAAGACGGAGAGAGTCAGCCTCACCTCCTCTAACTCCCACCTCACACCAACTGCTTGGTGAGAGGGGAGTGCCTGCGGTCAGCCCTGAGAAGACCATCTGTCTGCAGTGCAGCTGGGAGAGACAGGGCTCCGTGCTCTCCCTCCACAGAGCAGGGCTGGCTAGCGCCAGGGCTGCTGTTCCTCCTCCTCATCCAGAACAGGCTGCCAAAACCAAGAGCTCATCCGCTCTGCCGTCTCTCAGTGCAGAACCACGCAGGCAGGCAGCCCTCTCTTGCAGGCTCTGCAGGAGGGACCTGCGGGGGGGGGATTTCCAGTGCCCAGTGCACTCGGGGGTCCAAGAGCCGCGACTCTCACCGAACCCGATGGGTACAGAGAGGTTTCCAGTGGAGTCCTCTGTTTGCCTAGCGCCTCAGTGCTGCGTCTGGAGCTCTGCCACCTCCCTCCCTCCCTCCCTCCGTGCGGGCCTGGGTCTTTGCGCAGAATCTGAGTCCTGACTGACAGAGCCGGGGCTTCAGACAGAGCCAGGGCACAGGGGAACGAACAACCTGGGGGTGCAGCCAGAGGCAGGGCAGACAGCAGCTGCACTCCAAGGTGCACTGGCTTCCTCCCTGCAGACGGTCACGGCTGTGAAGAGGGGAGTGACGGGGAACACCAGCAAGAGCACGCCTCGGGCACCTTCACTCCATCTCCCTGGGCATGGAGTGAAGGAGCAGCAAAACCCTCGTGAAGGCACCCTGCGGCAAAGCTCAGGCACTCCGAGCTCTGCCGCTTGCTCTGGGCTCCCTGGCTTTGGGAGGGAGCTCGCTGGCCAAGGTGTGCTGCGACCCACCCAGCTGGCACCAGCACTCGCCTGCTGCTCTGGAGCAGCGAGAACACGTGGCGCATCAGCTGTGCCAAGTGCTTCAGGGATGAGCTTTGCATAAGGCAGGAACCAAGCTGCATCTTCAGTTGCTCCTCGTCCTCACAGGAAGCCCCTGGGAGCAGGTACGGGGTGCTATTACAGACCCATCGCTCTGTGGTAGGAGCGGAGGAACAACAGGTTCCTCTCTTGGTAGGTAAGACTCTGACAGCACTCACGCTCACCCCTGACTGCAGGTTTAACAACTCCGAGCGGGTGATCCTGCTTGTACAGACAGCTGCTCTACCGACTAAAGCTGTCAGACACAGCCCTCAGCTCCTTTCCCACCTCTGCTCTCATGGAGGTGGTTCCTAGCACAGCAGGAACCAAGCGCTGCAGCGGTGCTCAGTGCTGGCATCACCAGGCACACACAGGCTCATCATGGAATCACACAGCGGACCAGGATGGAAGGGACCTCCAAAGGGCATCCAGTCCAACTCCCCTGCGGAGAGCAGGGACACCCCCACCTACAGCAGGCTGCACAGAGCCTCGTCCAGCCGAGAGGCACCGGTGTCCCTCTTATTCCAGGAGAGCTACGTGCAAACATTTCTCCCCAGTGCCCAGTGCAGGGGGAGAACGATGTCCCTAGCCCTGCTGGCCACACTGGTGCTGATCCCAGCCAGGATGCCACTGGCCTTTGGTGCCACCTGGGCACCCTGCTGGCTCCTGTTCAGCCGGTTGTTGCCAGCAGAGAGCAACAACACTAAGAGGACTTGAAGTCCCGCGGCCAAAGGGCTTGGTGTGTGCAGCACCAGCTGCCCCACGATGCTGAGGAGCAGCGCACGCACAGACCTGTAGGATCCCTGGGGTTTCCCACCAGGGCTTCCACCGGTGCCAGGCCCTCCCCAGCTGCCAACTGGGAGATACCCCTGCTGGATGGTTGCACTTCGATTACATCAGCTAGGAGTTGGAGGGTTAACAAGATCCCAGAGGGAAGTACCTCACAAAGCCAGGGCATCCTGGGGTGGATTGCAAGGGGGTGGTTAGGAGATCCAGAGAGGTTCTCCTGCCCCTCTACTCTGCCCTGGGGAGACCCCATCTGGAATCTTGTGTCCAGTGCTGGGCCCCTCAGTGCCAGAAGGACACAGAGCTGCTGGGGAGAGTCCAGGACAGAGCCAAAGAGATAATGAAGGATGGGGAGCATCTCAGTGCTGAGGAAAGGCTGAGGGAGCTGAGGATCTGGAGCTGGGAAAGAAGGAGCCTGNGTGCCCCTGGATCTAGGGGCTCCTGCTGTGGCAGGGGGGTTGGACTGGGTGATCTTCAAGGTCCCTGCCAATCCCTAAGGCTCTGTGACCACCAGCACTGACACAACCCCCGTGCAGTCACCCAGTAACTCCTGCCACATTTATCTCCATGAGGAATCCAGTGGGCTGTT
Source organism: Upupa epops (assembly GCA_013397515.1). Classification (NCBI taxonomy): domain Eukaryota; kingdom Metazoa; phylum Chordata; class Aves; order Bucerotiformes; family Upupidae; genus Upupa; species Upupa epops. Next base: position 15,941 of record VZRI01014082.1, on the reverse strand, counting down.
CCTTCACAGTTGACAACAAGAGGAATCAGTGGCTTTAGCCGAAGTAACAGTGGCTACCAACAGCCCTTCTCCATGCAAATCTGTGTCATGACCTGCACCAGTCCCCCGCTGCAGGAGTTGCGAGCTGGGCCTCTGAGCAGCCTGCAACGCTTCATCCCTTGGCTGGAACACATCCAGCGCAGCACAGAGGCCACCCAAACCACTTCACTTGCTAGTGAACTCTGCAAACACCTTGCAGCCTGCTCCTCCGGACTGATTTCACCAGCCCCTGGTGCTCTGGGCACCACCAAGCTTGCTGTCTACTTCAAACTGACCAGAGCTGCAGAAACACTGCCAGATGGAAGGGGACTCTTTGCAGTGAAACACGGGGCTGCTCTGCAGCACAGAATCATGGAAGGGAGCTCCAAAGAGCATCCAGCCCAGTCCCCCTGCCACAGCAGGGCCACCCAGACCCAGTCACACAGGAACACAGCCAGGCGGGGCTGGAACGTCTGCAGAGAAGGAGACTCCACAGCCCCCCTGGGCAGCCTGGTCCAGTGCTCCAGGACCCTCCCTGGGAAGAAGGTCCTGCTGAGACTGAGAGGGACCCTCCTCTGCTCCAGCTGGCACCCAGTGCCCCTTGTCCTGTCCCCAGATGCCCTTGAGCAGAGCCTGGCTCCATCCTCCTGACACCCACCCCTCACAGATTGAGAGACAGCAATGAGGTCCGCCCTCAGCCTCCTCTTCTCCCAGCTCCAGAGCCCCAGCTCCCTCAGCCTCTCCTCAGCAGGGCGCTGCTCTCCTCCCTTCCTCCTCTCCGTTGCTCTACGCTGGACACCCTCCAGCAGCTCTGTGTCCTTCTGGCACTGAGGAGCCCAGCAGCTCTCATCCAGAGTCAATACCTAGGCTGTGCTGTGGCACTCAGCCGGGTGGGCACAGCGCTACATGACCCTGAGGTACAACACCACCGACATCACTGCTTGTTGCTATCAGGCTACCTTGCTCGAGGCTGGGCTAGCTGGGCATTAGAATCTGCCTACATGAAGCAGCTCCCGTTCGTTCTGCAGCTGAAAACAATGACCAGCAGCTTCTGAATGAAAGCAGAGAAAGCGAACATTAGCACATCAAAGGCTCGGCGCTGAGAGAGGAGAAATTGCACCCCGCACACTTTCATCTTCGCCACAATCTATGCAGGGATTGATCCCAGCGCTGTGCTTCACGCAAATGGGAAGGCTTGAGACTGGGGACATCTCTCCTAACAGGGGGAAAAAAAAAAGGTAGGGAAAGATGCTCCGGCGTAGACTTTGAACTTTGAAAACAGAGATTAACGAGCAGGAAGAGTCAGCAACGGAGAGAGCGCTGCCCTCCTCTCTATTAATGAACCCACAGAGGGTAAAACAGAGCTTACGGGCAACACAGAGCTGCTCCAGGTACTTTAACCCCGTGAATCAAGTACAAAGAGGAGCTGGGATGTCAACAAGATCCAGACCAAGTGAACAGCTTCACGTAAACATCTGTGACTGAGAGTCTGTTAGCCATCACGGCACGGCCTGGCGGGTAATTCACTTAACAGACTCGCTGAGTCTCCTCTCCTCCAGGCTCAACACCCCCAGCTCCTTCAGCCTCTTTGAGCTTCAGACCATCACCAGGGGAGCGATAGGAGCCACCAGAGCTGAGCTGCACGCAGAATCAGGCTGGAAAAGCCCTCCAAGCTCATCAAGTCCAACCTTTAACCCTACTCCTACCTTTACTACTCCTAAACCTCTAAGAACCTCAGCTAGAGGACTCTGAAAACACCCAGGGGTGGTGACTCAGCCTGCTGGAGGGGTTTAAATGCCGCTCCACTGCGGTGTTGGGGGGTCTGGTTTAGGGGTGACCGTGTAGAGTGGGGTTACTGGTTGGATCCGATGACCCCGAGTGACTGCAGGATGAACGCGGCGACGCAGCATCGCAATGCAGGCAGATGTGCCCGTGCCTTCCCCCAGGCAGCCACGACGCTGCAGAACAGCCTCCAGCACCTATCCCGAGATGCAGGGGCTCTCCGTAGCCGTTCAGCAAACAGCACCTGAGGTCTGGAAGGCGGCCGTGTATTTCACTCGGTGCTTTGCTCCTCCAGGACACAGCTCGCCGCACGCCGGGGGAGGAGAGAAGGGCTGGACGGGACAGATGGTCTCCCTTCAGCTCCTGAAAGGGATTTTGAGGGAGCTGAGCACTGTGAGTTAATTCTTGTCCTGAATATTTAAGGTAAACAGAGAGCAGTCCAGGCGAGCTAACGCACAGCTCCAGGAGCACAGCGCTGGCTGCACCAGCCACAAAAAGCAGCGACAGCTGAGGGATGTCAAAAGGTCCTAGGAAACAGAGTCCTATTTCTCCTTCGCTCATCTCTCCGGCTCCAAGGTTGGTCACGATAGCAACCAGAGTTACGTCCAGCACGACTGTATCAGGACATCTTCTTCACATGCAGAAGTACTCTCTTTACTTCAAGTCCTGGCTGAGTGCTGCCTCTTCTGTCTGATCAGGGGACACGGAGTGACTCTCACCTCGAGAAGATGCAACCAGTCACTCGCTGCACAGACTGGGGACTGAGCATGTTACAGCACTGGGGAAGGGAGGGTGCTGAGACACTGGACCAGGTTGCCCAGGGAGGCTGTGGCTGCCCCCCAGCTCCCTGGAAGTGTTCAAGGCCAGACTGGCTGGGGGCTTGAGCACCCTGGTCTGGTGGGGGGTGTCCCTGCTCATGGCAGGGAGGGTGGGACTGGGTGAGCTTTGAGATCCCTTCCAACCTGACCCATTCTAGGAATCTACGGAAGCAGCCAAACACCCCAGGGGTTGAGGAACTCAGGTCCTGCCCTTTAACTGCAGTTATCTCCCAAGTTGAGTCTGGAGAAGAGGAGACTCAGGGGGACCTTCTCCCTCTCTCCAGCTCCCTGAAGGGAGGTTGCAATCAGGTGGGGGTCAGGCTCTTCTCCCAGGCACCCAGTGCCAGGAGGAGAGGGCAGGGCCTGAAGCTGCCAGGGGAGGGTTAGGTTGGCTGTCAGGAAGCCCTTCCTCAGGGAAAGGGTGCTCAGAGCCTGGACTGGACTGCCCAGGGCAGTGGGGGAGTCCCTGTGTCTGGAGGTGTTGAAGGACAGCCTGGCTGTGGCCCTGAGTGCCCTGGGGTGCTGTTAGGTGCCAGGGGGGGCTGGAGGAGCTCAGAGGACTTTGCCAGCCTCAATAACTCTGTGAGTCTGTAAAGTCCGTACAGCACCTCCAGCAGCAGATTCTCCTCAGCAAACACAGCATCCCAGTAGATCAGGTTGGAAGGGACCTCAAAGATCATCCAGTCCAACCCTCCAGGCTCAAGAAATCCAGTTTAAATGAGCTCACCCAGCACCCTGAGGCTTGAAACTGTCTCCAGCTGAGGAAGTACTCGACCCTACAATCCTCCTGACGCCGAGCACCACCAATGCTCTCTCAGTCCCGATGCACTCAACCCGGGGAAGCGGTGAAAGGCAGCAGCGTGTCCACCTGCCTCCCACTTCCAAAACGAAGACTCCAGCCTCTGTCCCTCCTCCCCGAGGAAAGATTAAACCCCGTCTGCTTGGGGATCAGCAAGAACCCCAAAGCCCGGACACCGCGACTGACAGAAACACCTCGGAATGCAGGGGGAGGATCGCGGGGATCCCAGGCCCTGTTGACTTCAGGGAGTCGTAGTGGAAAAGCAGGGGAATGCCGGCACGCAAATCCTATTCAGCGACTCCAGGGCTTTCGGGAGGCAAAGACCACGTTAAAAGTTCATTAATTAAACGGCGCTGGTGAACAGATGGAACGGCGAGCCGGGCTCTAATTACGGCGAGTGAGGACGGAGGTTCGCAGAGCCCTAATGAGCTTCAATGAAATGAATGATTACACATCCATCACGATGAGAGGAACCTGTAAGATGAGCGGAACGATCGCGGCAACAAGTCACGAGAGACAGGAGCACAACACCCACCGGGCTCGGCGAGCGCTATAAAGAGAGCGCGTGTGGGTTGGAGCAGTTCTGCTGGCTCGGAAGCGTTCCTCTCCTCTGCCAGGAGCACGGGAACGCTCTGTGATTGAACTGCTCCGTGCCTGAACTGCCAGGGCTGCGCTGTCCCTCTCTGGGGACGTCCTGGGGGACTGATCAGTCAAGGAGAGCGCTGGGCACGGCAGCACCCGAAGGGTTAGCGGCAGCAACGCCAAAGCGACCGGGTAGCAGCACGAAGAGAGCAGGCACCCTCCGTCAGGCACTCGAAACCCTGCTGGGAACAAAGGTACTGGTGATGCTTTCTGCCTTCCTGCTGGTGTCCCACACCAGCTCCAGGGTCTGCTTCCAATGGGGGTGATGAGGAAACGCGGCTGCGTGCAGGACGGTACTCAGCCTGCTGCGGGGGGATGCGGCCACTGCTCCTAGCGCTGCGCAGCTTCACCCAGCACGGATGGTTACTGAAAATTAAGGAGAGAAGAACAACCCCAGGCACTTCCATCCTCTTCTCCTGGTGCTGTCTGGTGTTTCCAGAGCCCCGATCTGAATCAACTGGTGGCAGCGGGGATGGGAAGGTGTGAATTTGGAGGCCGTAACAGCAAGGGGAGGAGTTCACTGATGATCCACAAAGCCCCTGAACTTCAGCTTCAGCGCTCTGTGCTTTTATCACCCTCTCTGCACTGAGGCACCTGGGTCACCTCCGTGGGTGAAGTCTGGCTGATGCTGCCCTTTCAAACTTCTCAGCAGCCAATTTTCAACGTTAAGGGAGTTAAGAGAGAGTCACGGGTACGGATCAAACGGAGATCTTTGAGGAACAAGAGCAGAGAAACCCGTGCGCTGGGTTTTCGAAGAGCTGGGCTGGAGGAGCACAGAGGTCTTTCCCAGCCTCAGGAATTCAGTGATTCTGCATTTTCACCTCCCTGATGCTGTGGGTTTGGTACCAGCAAGAAGAACCTGAGTGAATCCTAGAATCATAAGGGACCTCAAAAGACCATGCTGTTCGATCCCTCTGCCACAGCAGGGTCACCCAGACCCAGTGGCACAGGAACACAGCCAGGTGGGGCTGGAACGTCTGCAGAGAAGGAGACTCCACAGCCCCCCTGGACAGCCCCTGCCAGTGCTCCAGGACCCTCCCTGGGAAGAAGGTCCTGCTGAGATTGAGAGGGAACCTCCTCTGCTCCAGCTGGCACCCAGTGCCCCTTGTCCTGTCCCCAGATGCCCTTGAGCAGAGCCTGGCTCCATCCACCTGACACCCACCCCTCACAGATTGAGAGACAGGAATGAGGCCACCTCTCAGCCACTTCCCAGTGGTGAAGATGTCTAAGCTCAGCTGGGAGGCAGCAGGAAACAGCCTGCTCGATCAGAGGGAGCCAACAAACCAAGAGGTCTTAAAGAGCCTTCACAGCGACCCATGAAGATGAGTAGCCTGGAGCGAGCAGGCCAGACCCATCTCTTCAGCAGAACCCTTGGAGTTACTTACCCTGTAGAACCCCTCTGACCCAGAGCCGTGCAGAGGAAGCCTTAATAAATCATTAATAAAGGAAGGGAGATGAAGTTTTGCGAGCAGAAGATGCTGCCCGTCCCCTCGATTGTTCCCTCGCGTTAAGATTTAAGAAATCATTACGAGCCATCTGCTGGTGTTTATACACGAGAACCCTGACGGTTAATCTCAGCGTGAACTGCATACGGAACGGTGAGAGCCAGGCAAGAGACGACCTGAGTGAAGCAGATCGCCATGAAAACGTAGCTTATCCCCTCCTCCTCTTCCTTTCTGTCTCCCCCAACCTAATACAAAGGTCCCCGGTAACCGGGTGGCTTCAGAAACTCTTTGAGCTCATGAAGAGAATGCTTTTCCTCTCTAAAGATGATGGGGTGACCCAGGAGAGCAGCTTCTGTACCAGAAGCCCAACAAGACCTACCAGACGCGTCAAATCAGTGGGGTTGGAGAGGTGTCGGGAGGTGCTCTCCACTCACCTCCTCAAAGCATCATCGGTGCCAACGCAGCTCTGGTTTACTGAGAGGGAAACAAAGCCACGAGGGAAGTTCAGAGCTGAACCTGAGTTGGTAAAACGATGTACAACCTCTCCTGGTGACTACACAAAGCTCTCGTCCTCCTGCACGTCCAGCCAGCTCCTCTGCATCTCTCTGTGCTGTCTCAGCACCCTCGGAGAAGGGAGCACACGGTTCCATGGACCTGGGAGCTGCCCTGCAGGATCCAAGCTGCCACTTCCGAGGTTGGCAGTTGGGATCTGGTTGATGTTAGGGACCTGGTGCCCTTCCACAGGCCGCTGCGGAGCCACCAGCCCCACGAACGCTCTCCAACTATCCCTAGGAAAGACTCCCTGAAGCCAGGACTTCTCCCTACAGACGGTCTGGCTAGGAGCATCCCCCCTTGCTGAAGCACCGCACCACTCGCAGGGGTGTCCTGTAACAAGCCCACACCGCCGAGCTCGGTCACCTTCACCCTTCCCCGCAGGTCCCTTTGTTCCTTTGTTGTGATGGAGGGAGCAGGGAGCATCCCGCCCCTGAGCCGCCCGCTCTGCTCCCCGGACTCCTACTTCCCTTACGCTTTTTGTCTGGTCCCAGCAGTGAACGACCCCCCCGGCTTTCCATTCTCTCTTCTAACGACTCTTTGCATGACCTAGATAATTCCACATCCACTGCAGAGCAACCAGGGCGCTTCCGTTTGCCTGGAATTTTTTGCCGGTTTAATTCGATGATGACTCTGGAAAAATTAAGAGTCAGCCTTTTCATCTGAATTACCCGGGGGTGATTGAACTTGATTTTATTACAACGTAGAAACGATTGCTGTTCGTTCAGCACAAAGGAATCGCACGGCAAGGTTAAGAGCGAGCGGTGATGCCAGCCAGCAGCTCCCTCTAGTTGGAAGGAGAGTTATTTTCCTCCCCCAAAGAGGAAGCAAAGAGAGGCAGAGAGCACCAGCTTCTTGCGCCGGACGATCACCGGGGATCTACTCGCTGCGCCGCTCGGATGCTCTCTTCAATCAGAGTACCGACTTCTTTCTCATCCTTACGTGGCGATGTTAGGGATGAGCTCAGAGGGCTTTTCCAGCCTCAAGAATTCACTGGGGTTCTGTGACTCCCCCGACTTTTGCGATTCGAACCCCCCCTGACGTCGCACAAAGAATCTGGGTTGAGGGTAAAAAGAGCCCGGCGATAAAACACCCCGCGCGCTAGCACAGGCGTCGGAAAACACCCCCCCTGCGTTTCCCTGCCGATTCCAGGAGCACTGCGACTCGCATATGCTTGAAATAACTAACTCTAGGGTTTCAAATATTGATCCAGAAGCCACCTCCTTCCATTTCCAAGCCTTTGAAACTAAAGAAGAGGGGCTTTTTTTTTTTTTCCCCTCCTCTAGCCCCGGGGGCTTGAAAGTGTGGGTGTGGAAGTGGGCTTTTGTTAGAGAAATTAGCAATGCTATGAGTCATTGTGCATTAGGCGCAGAATAGTTTTGCATCTTGTATGAATCCAGACACCATATGCCATGCGAGGGCCTGCTACTTTATGCGCCGCGGCTGCTGACGGGCGGCCACGTGGGCATCCCCCAGCGGAAAGGCTGTCTGCGCGCGGCAGCGAGTGCAGGAACCCGGTGATCCGAACACGCTGGACATTGTCGGGAGCAGCAGGAACAGCTGGTAAGCTAGCAGAGCTAGCCGAGCTAGCCGAGCCAGCAAAGGCAGCGCGCCGCAGCCAGCCAGCATGCTAATGAGACGGCGAGAGCGCACAAAGCCAACCGCCCAGGGGATTGGCCCCGTTGCCCGGCGGGTCCAGATTTCCGAGGGTTTAGCCTGCTCCCCTCAGCCGCGCTGCCGGCCGTTGGTCTCCCCAGGGCCAAGGGCTTGGGGCCGGGTGCCTCGCGCTGCTAAACACAAGCACCGGCTTTATCCTCGCTGCGGCAAGCGAGCCAAGGCGACGGCGCTGGCTCTGGCTCTGGCAGAAGTCCTGCCGAAGCCAACGCGCGCTTTGTCCCCGAGAGGGCTGCACAGCCGGCAGGACACGGCGAGCCAGTTCCAGTGAAGCTCTGGTTTTGCTTCTACTCTCATCTATTTGTGATGGAACCCAAACCGAAGCCACCCTGGGAAGCACCAAGTGCACGGGAGAGAGGTTCCCAACGCGAGAGCGGAGGTTTCAGCTCCAGGGATCTGCTCAAAGTTAACAGGGGTGGCACAGCCACCTCAGCGCCGCTTCCTCTGAGAGGGACACGACCCCCTGTGGTTGGGCTGCTGAGTGAAACAAAACCGAGCACATCCCCACCAATAAACCCTGGGGGAGTGAAAGGAGCGCTCAGAAGCAAAACGGATTTACTCAGGGGAGTGCTGCCAGACCCAAGAGAGAGCCTCTCAAATGCAAGTGACAGGTTCTCAGTCCAACAGGACATAAACCACAAACCTCTGAGTGATAGGTGCTTGGACCTCTGTGCATCTGACTTGAAGACAGCAAGAGACTGAGCTCCCATCTAACTACGACAGGAGTGTCCCCTAGTTAGCTGTAACCTAAGCTCCTGCAGCACTCTGACCCAGGGGCTGCTACTGCAGGTTCAGCTGAGGGCAGTCTTGCCCCACAGAGCTGCTGGAGCTGTCTGGGCAGGGTGTGACTATGCCAGCTGCACCTAGAATCCTAGGGTGACCTTAAAGATCACCCAGTGCCAACCCCCCTGCACAGGCAGCGACACCTTCACTCCATCAGGTTACTCAGGGCCCCAGCCAACCCGGCCTTCAGCACTGCCAGGGATGGGGCAGCCACAGCTGCCTGGGGCAACCTGTTCCAGCATCTCAGCAGCCTCCCAGCAAAGAGTTGGTTCCTCACGGCCAACCTCAGTCTCCCCTCTTTAAGTTTGAATGGATTGGTTTATTTCTACAGAGAACAACAGAAACGCTCTGATCACAGCCAGCCTGACCAACCCGTGGGCATTCAAGGGGCAGTGCCACCAGAGGCTGCTGGAAGTGACCTCCAGAAATCACCGAGTCCAGCCCTGCTGCTTGAGCAGGATCACACAGCCTCATACAGATCACATAGGAACCCACCCAGAGGGGTCTGGAAAGTCTCCAGATGAGGAGACTCCACAACCTCCCTGGGCAGCCCCTTCCAGTGCTCTGTGACCCTCTCACAGTCTCACAGTACTGATGAGGCTGGAAAAGTCCTTTAAGATCATCCAGTCCAACCTAAAACCAACCCAGTAACCCTAACATCTGACATCTAGA
>VZRI01014079.1:0-18218 GCA_013397515.1 Upupa epops | reverse complement strand
TCTGTAACCACGCACCCTGCCACTGCAGTCCCTCTGCTGCCTGGCCAGGTGCTGCAGGGGCCCCCACGGGGGGTGGATGGGGCAGTAAATACAGACTTCTTACTGTCCCTTGCTGTTTTCAACGCGTGCTTGTGCCTCCTGTGCTCCGTCCCTGCTCGGAGAGGCTGGGGATCACCAGTTCGCTGGCTACACCAAGTCCCTGACGCGTGGCCCTGGGACGTGCAGGCACGCGTGCAGCTCCCCCGTCGGGGGAAGATGTTGTTGGGGTAGGGCTTTTGCCTTCCCGATCCCTGCCGGTGACTGACCAGGCGCTGCTGCCTCTCGGCTGCAGCGAGCGAAAGGGAGTCCTCCCTCTGGAAGACGGCCCGTGTTCTGGGCGCCGTGCGGGGGAGCCGAGGGATCGGCAGGGAACGAAGCCAGGACCTGGTCCAGGGGCTGTTCTGCTGGGAAGGGAAGGCGTCGGCGACTCCGGTCATCTGGCGCAAGGGTCGACCGTCGCCGGTGTTCCAGGGAAACGAGTCTCGGGGGTTCGGGCTGACTCCGTTCGGGTCTGGCTCTCCTGGCACAGACCTGACCCGGCGCTGGGACTGGAAACTGGAGGCCCTGCTGCAGCTGCCTGGAGGAGTCGGTGTGGAGGCGGTTCAGCTCTTTGGAGCACTTGGGGAGATGGAGGGGTACAGCGGGGCTCGTGCTCCTCGGAGCAAGGCTGCAGGTCCCAGTGTGGCCAGGCAGGGTCTGGAGCTCCTGTACTGGCAGGCTGGTGCCTGAGCAGTTCCTTCTCTGTGCTGGAGATTTGGTCCCTGACCCAGAATCGTTTGGGTTGGAGAAGACTAAAGGTCAGGTCCAGCTGCTCTCCCAGCACTGCCAGGTGGTCCCCACTGATCCCTGTCCCTCGCCCCACTGCTCCACAGCTTTGCAGCCCCCCACTGCCCTGGGCAACCTGGGCCAGGGCTGGGGAAGCCTTGTGGGGCAGAGGTTGCTCCTCAGGGCCAACCTCACCCTCCCCTGGGGCTGGTTCCTCTCAGCCTGGGGAAGGAGAAGAGACCGACCCCCACCTGGCTCCAACCTCCTGAAGGTCAGGCAGTTGTGGGGAGTGAGAGAGTCCTCTGAGCCTCCTTTTCTCCACCTAAGCCCCCTAGTTCCCTCAGCTGCTGCTCAGAGCACTGGTGCTCCAGACCCTCCGGCAGCTCTGTTTCCTCCTCTGGCCTCACCCCAGCCCCTCAGTGCTCTTGTGGCACTGAGTGGGGGGGCCCAGGCCTGGCCCCAGGACTGCTCAGCTCTGGACAGTTTCAGTGGGGCTTTGCGGGGGATGGCACCGAGGTCGCTCTGCTCTGATCCCTCGGGCCATAGGTCGTACCCATCGGCAGGCTCCTGGTAGCAGAGCTGCCAGCTCCATCTTCCTTCAGCTGTGTCAGAATGACCTGTGGAGACGTTTTGAGAGCCAGGTCTGCACACCTGTCAGGGCAATGTGGGGAGGAATCTGTCAGCACAGATCCATGAGGGCACTGTCTTGTGGCAGAGACAGCAGAGTCAGAGCCCTCTCCAGCCCCTCTCTTGCTTTCAGCTGGTGGAGATGATCAGTACAAGGTCCATGTACTTGTGAGGGCAAAGAGGTCCCCTTGAAGAAGAGAAGGGGACTCCTCAGATTTGCAAGATGTCCACCTGCCCAGGTGCTGAGTAGGGGGCTGCCATTGTGCCCCGGGTACAGCGGGCAGAGCGTGGCCTGCAGGGACCCCAGCTGGTGGGATGGCAGAGCCTGTGATGCCCTGCTCAGGCAGACCAGCTCCTGGTGTCAGAAGCCACCAGGCTGCCACATTCCGACTGCTTTCAGGTGGTCTTCCACTCGGGAGAAGAGACCTCCATCCCTCGGAGTGGATGTGCAGCGTTCTTTCCTCAGTGTGACAGCTGGCAGGGACCAGAGCAGGCTGGGCACCTGCATCTGCATGGAGGCAGCGGTGTCAGAGAGGCCCAGGAAGGTGTTGGGTTGTCTCTAGCTGTAGTAGTTTCTCTGTGGGGACCAGCACACGGAGCCACCTCTGCAGCAGCTCCAGGCTCAAGCTGTGGAGACGCGGTGGTGCCTCGTGTGCAGGAAGGGGCAGCACCCGAGTTCAGCTGAAGGTTTGAGGTGTGTAGCTGCAGAAGCTTGCGGCAGGGACAGTCAGAGGTGGAAGAGGAACGCGCTCCGTTCTCCCACAGAGAGCAGTCAATCTCTCTTAAAAGATTTTCCCTTGGCAACGCAGCAGTCGGGTGGTCGGGCAGCCAAACAGCGCTCGTTAGTCATGCGTAATTAGAACAAAGAGGGTCCGACTGTTAGCAGGAGAGTTTTGTCTCGGAAGAGCCCTGGCTAGCACACGGCCCCCTAGCAGAGCCTGCACCACCTCTTCCTCGGTGGAGTGGCCGTGGAGGGAGCGCCGGCTTCTCCGCGCTCGTGGAGCTGCGCAGGACGTGCTGACGTCCAGTCCGGCACCTGCGCGCTGCCCGTGGAGCTCCTGGAGCGCCCGTCTGTCACGAGTAGGCAGCACTGTGTTCCCCTACGAGCCCTGGGCATGCGTTAACCCACCATGCGGACGGCCTTTCCGGACAGAGCGCCCTTTCCATCCGGCTGTGGATGCGGTGCACGGAGTGAGCAGGAGGGGCGTGCAGGGTGGGCCTCTCCCAGGAAACGTGGATGGGAAGGTCCAGGTGTGGGCCCCTCCAAGGAAATGTGGGTGGGAAGGTCCAAGTGAACCTGTGGTTGGTGTCACAGGATCTCTTTGGTTGGACAAGGTCAAGCTCAACCATTGCCCGGCACTGCCAGGTCCCCTGCAAACCACATCTCTCCAGGGCTGGTGCCTTCAGCGCTGCCCTGGGCAGCCTCTTGCAGTGTTTGATAACCCCTTCCAGCCACCCAGGCTCCCCGGCTCAGTTTGCAGCCGTCTCCTCCAGTGCCCACAGGTCAGAGATGACTGCACAGGGCGACAAGGGTGCGTGGCATCGGGATCGCACAGCACTCGGTGGTGCTCACATCCCGCCTTGCTCCGGCAGCGGGTGGCTCGCAGGTCCTTGGGGAGCCTGGGCTGGGTGTCTGTTCAGGGTCCTGCCCTGGTCTGCGTTAGGAGCTGAGCAGAAACTGGAGGTCTAACTGGGGGGGTTTCTGCAGAGAAGCTCAAAGTTTGGGTTTAAAGATCTGAGAAGGAGAGTGGCTGCCTCCTCATCACCCCCTTGGGCCGGGTGGGATGTGACGCTGGGCTCCCGCTACCCAGACAGCAGAGTACCGGTGGTCGTTGCCAGAAGGGAGTCAAACGGGGAAGGGTGCAAGCGCCTGAGCTCCGCTTGCCCTTCTGTGGGGCTGCGGTGCTGCCTGCTGGAGATGCTCTGCCTGACGTGGGAGCCGCAGGCGTGACCTCAGCGTTCAGTAAATGGGGGGTCACTTGGTTTCCGAGCAGAGCTGTAAACGCCCGGTGGAGAGATGGCATCGTTAGCTACCAAGGCCGGTGGGGGTGGCGAGCGGTGCGTCGCAGGCTCCACAAGCGGCTCTGCGTTATTTACAGGTGCGATCGAGCGCCAGGTTAGATCGCCTCTGTCGTGCGGGGTGGGCCAGCACAAGGACCAGTAGGAGGGTGCCCGTGTGTGTGCAGAGACTTCAAGGATGGATGGGAACGATCCTTGTGGCTGTGCCCTGTGGTTTAGACCACAGTACCTGCTTCAAGCCCTTCCCACTGAAGTGCTGGGATGGTTAATGCCTCTGCAGTTGCTGCTCTGCTTTTCTAGCCCCAGAATTGAGACTCCTCTGAGAGCTCACGTGTGTGTGATGTAGGCTGGTGCCCTGGCTCAGTGCCCTCTACATCAGGGGTACCTGGCTGGGCTTGCAGGCTCCCTGCGGTGCTTCAGCAGCCCAGGTATGGCTGATGCAGACCATGAAGCCCGGGTGAATGGGCTGAGCTGCGCTGAAGGCTCTGCAGGATGCTCAACTGCTGACTCTCTCCTAAATGGGCTGAATACAGGACAGGAACCCCCTGTGAGCAGGGGGGAGGAGGAGGAGGAGGAGAATGACTGCTGTGCTGCAACCCGTGGGAACACAAACGGCTGAGGTTCGGGCGTGTGAAAGGATGGGTGGCTTTCCACATGGCCTTGCTGCCAGTCCCAGGAGCCCCAGAGCTCGCCAAGCTGTTGGGTTATCTCCATGAGGGGACAGCAGCCTGCAGGGCCCTGATCCCTGTGGAATATGGAGTGTATGTGGAAGGACTCGATGATCTGGGAGGTCTTTTCCAACCTTGAAGAGTCCGTGACTCCAAAGACTGGCTTCTGCCAGCACAGCGTGCATGCAGTGGGCACCCCTGGGGCGGTCTGTACCCATCGGGTGCTGCTGGGGCTGGTGCTTTGATGCTGCAGGGAAGGGTTGGACTGGCGATGACATCGGAGTGCCCAACTTTTCAAAGAGTTCACTGCTTGCTCTTTCAACTCCAAGAGTGCCGTCGACCCCTCTGTGCGTCAGCCCCGCGGGTCTCGCCTGTGACAGCCTTTCCTAAGGCGGTCCTTGGTTCCGGCGCCAAAGCGAAGGTAAACACGAGCAGGAGAAGGCTTGCGGATCGACGGGAGAGATGCCTCTGCCTAATTACAGCAGAAACGGGGACCCGATCCCAAAGGAGGATGAGCGGTGTCAGCGCGCTGGGAGTTAAATTACAGGTGAGCTGGTCCCAGCCTCCGAATGCTTGAAGTCTTTCGGAGGTGGAGCAGGAGCCTGGGTGCGATCCCCCAATAACTTGACACCCTGAGCCGAGGCAGTAATGAGTTCCCAAAGAGGAGCGGACGCCTGGGCACAAACAATCAGATAAATAAAAGCGCTGCCGTCCGTGTTTGTCTGCCGTGTCACAGGATGTGAAAGGCTGAGGTCTCCGCTGCAAGATAAATGAACCCCGCTTCATGGGAAGCGTGGCTCCGGGCAGGCAGCTCCGCCGGCTCTGGAAGCAATTATTTCCGTTGCCCTGTCCCTAACCGTCAGGATGCGGCCGTTTTTAATGAGGGGTTTGGACTGGATGAGCTAAATTAGCGGGGAAAACGAGCGCCGCTGTACACGAAGGTCTCGGAAGGGACTTAATGCCTTCAAATTGGCTTGTTTTAGGGTCGGGCTGGGTGATGAAAGAGCCCGGGCCGGTGGGAGCCGAGCAGGCAGTGGCTTAGGCTGGAATAATCCGCAGCCACCAGGACGTTCCTCTAACGCTGGCGCTCATCGCTTGTGTGTGGCTGGGGTGTGTTGGTATGACGTTGGTGAAAGCTGCAGGAGAATTCATTAGGAGAGCGGCTGCGTTTGTCTTGACACCCTCGTTACCTGGAATTCATCACGGGAATTAGTAAATGAGGAGACGGTGCGCTTCATCTTGTGCTTCATCTTGTGCTTCCAGCTTCGGGTCATCGCCGTCTGAGAGGCGGGGGCCTCTCGTGAATGGGATCACTGGGCTCCTGGTGCCTGGCAGTCCCGCTCCCACCCAGAGAACCAGAGACCCTGGTTCCCTGCCAGGTCTCGTTCAAGACAGTCGTTAGGTAAAGCTGGAATCCAGTGTTACAGGTGCTGTTGAAACGCTGATGTGACAGCAGGGAAGGCCTCCTGATGGACCTGGGGTGGTTCCCTCGGGGAGCAGGGGTCTCTCACCCGGCAGTTCTTGCTGTATGATGGGTAGAGAGGCTTCGGGTGCCCTGGGCAGTGCCTGTGGGAACCCACTGTGCCCTGCAAAATCTTTCCACGTGGAATCTGGCCGGCTGCCCCTGCTGTAGGAACGCAGAGCTGATTCCTCTCCACAGAGCAGCTCCCACCCTTTGCCATCCAACTGAACTCGAGGCCCTCAGGCGTTGCTCTGTGTAGGGTGTTCCAGGGTCTGAGGGCTCGGGGAGTGCAGCGTCACTGCCCAGATAACCAGGGAAGGCTCCTAGCAGGCGTTGGTGTTGGTTACCCTGTGCTTCTCCCCAGGGTGGGGAGAGCGTGTTGGGTTGGGCTTCCCGTGGCACCTTCTGGGGGAGCAACTGATTCCCCCTCTGCCAGTCCAGCTCTGACAGAGGGTGAGGGACTGGCACAGAGCAAAGCGGGGAGGAGTTTTCGTCGAGCCCACTGAGGTGGAGCAGTCGATGCATCTGCAGTGAGCGCGAAGGCATGAAGGGATGAGGCAGAGGAGGAGAGGCATGCTAGGCACTCCTCAGCCTGCACAGAGTCTGGGAAATGGTTCCAGTCCTCAGTGTACCTTTGCAGTCTGTTGTGCATCCTTGTCTGCATCCCACCTTGGGTTGGGGTCATGTGAGGGGACCACCTTGGCCCCCATCCTTCCCACCTGGGGATCAGTAGTGTCAGGGATCAGAGACCCTGACTGTGTTTTAACCAAGAGCTGAAGTGTCAGATACGAAGGGAGGGCTGAACAGACCTGTTGGCGGATCTGCAGGCAGTGAAGCAACGGACTCCCTCTGGGGAGGAGAGGCACCAAGACAGTGAATTCACTCCTCTCGCCCCCCGTTAAACGTAGAGGTTCTTCTCATGGTTGCAAGCAGAGCAGGGGGCAGAGAGGGAGACACCCAGGAGTCTTGAGCGAAGGCACACTAGTCCAGTTTGACGTGCAGGGTGCTGGAGATGCTTCCTCGCTGCAGAACTGGCCGGGGATCTCTTCCTTCTCTCATGCATTCCATGCAGACGCTGCATGGTGACTGTCCCCATGATCCACTCACACTGATTCCATCAATGGGCCCAGGGGGTGTGAGGAGGTGCTGTGTGATGCTCATCTCGTGGAGCAGCGTTTCAGGCTAGCACCCCTCCTTTGCTAAGAGCTGATGGGGATCAGCAGGGTTTTAGCAAGCCTGGCTTTCCCAAACGCGGGTGCCAGAGCACCTCTGCTACCCGCTTGGGTTCCCCCCCTCTCTCTCAGGCAGACTCTCACCTTTCCCTCTCTCCCACCTGTTTGTGCACTGCTGTCTGCTCTGGTGAAGCAGTCCGTGCTGATGTACCCCTGCTCAGAGAAGCAGCAATAACCCTGAGCCCTGCTTCTGCGCTCAGGCTTTGATTCGAGCATCCCTGGGATCGTCCCGTGCCCAAAGACCTCCACTGCTTCACACAGAAGGGAACTCTGCGGTACACCCTGAGGAGGATTCGCCCTCTCCCCAGGCCTGAGCTCATCGTGGTAACGCGTTGTGGGGACGCAGCGCTCAGAGCTGCCGGTACCGGCCCTGGCGCAAAGCTCCGCGCGTTGATGGCGCGTAACCCCCTGCTTCTGCTTTGGGCAGAGGGGCTGAGCTCAGGTTGGGCCCAGATGTCGGGGAGCTTTTGAGCTCTCGAGGGAGGGTAACGCGCACCGGGGAGGATGGAGCCGTAGCGTCCTCTGTAGGAGCAGACTGGGTGCAGTGTTTCCCGGTGGTCAGAGTTGACGCTTCCAGGACTCTCGTCTGTGCGCGAGTGTTTGCTGCCTCGGAGAGGGCTCGACGCAGTGTTCAGCAGCAGGTGCATTACAGTGTCTGAGCACATCTGCTGGTGGGAAGTTGGACCGGGTGCAGAGGAGCAACACGGAGGCATTGACAGCAGGAGAAAGGGTTCCCGTTCCCCGTTAAGAGCATTCAGCTGCCTGCACGTGTCCGCTCGCAGTAACACGCGTCCGTGCCCGCGCGCGGCAGGCTCCGGGACGCTCGCTCTGCTGCTTCATCTGCATGAGGATCAGGCATCATCTGAAATAACAACAGGAACTCATCCCTGATTATTGAAGTTGTCAGCCCTTTCGGGAAGTGACGGCGCCGGGTACGTCCGCTGGAGCAATCAGTGGCTAATAAAGAGCTCCACTCAATTAGCAGACGAGTGCCGCTGGCGGTGCTGCAGGATGATTCGGGCCGTTGCTAATAGGCGCTGCCGTCTCGGGCTGGTCGTGCTTGTTAGCAGAGAATAGGGCCTGGGGAGGAACTGTGCTGGGAACTGCAGCTCGAGGGCGTGATGCTGGTGACCGCTGGGACTTGTGCGGCCACGAGAGCCCTGGGGTGGCTGGAGGCCGAGCTGGGAGCGGGGCGATGTGCTGGTGCAGGGTGGGTGCTCAGGCAGGGGGTTGGACTAGATGATCTGTCACGGTCCCTTCCGCCCCCTGATATTCTGTGGTATCTGGGGGGCACTGCCCTCCTTCCCTCTTCATTGCCTGCAGACGGGGACATCTCCCACCCTGCTCTGCTTCTGTTTTTCGCTGGGGTTGCTGTCGTCGTCGCTTTTGTTTGCTGTTCCAGTTGTGTTTTCTCTGCGTGGGCCCTGCGTTGTTCATCTGAGCTCTGGCAGCACTGCCCGACGCTGCAGTTGAAGCCTTACTTCATGCAAGCGTCGACTCTGGCTGCCCCCTTGCCCCCAGCAAAACCCCACGTGGGGTCTTCCCATCTCACAATGCTTGATGATCCTGTAATTACGACCCTGCTGCTAAGAGAGATGGGGGTGCTGGGGAGCATCCAGCACTGGGGAGCATCCTAGCAGGAGCACATAGCTCCTGCAGTGGCTCCAGAACCGTCCCCAGGGGTGCAGCTGCTCTTTAAACAGCTCACTGAGCGGAGCTGCTGCGGCGTGCCACAGCTCGATGGCACCTCATCCTGGCTTTGGGAACTGCCCCGGTTTGCAGGGCATCCCTTGAGTTTCATGTGAGTGGACTGGCTGGGGTGAGGGGTTTCAGAGAAACACAGGTGGGTCTGTTGTCTTTGCTCGTGTGGGTGCCATCCCCTGCGGCCAGGCCAGCTCAGTGGGGTGGAGATACCACAGCATCGTGAACTGGAGTGCAGATCCTTCGGACCCCTGGCGGGAGGTGTAAAGGTGGGAAGAATTAGGTCTTCTCGTGGCCAGCTGTACACAATCCCACAGGGAGGGGGGCAGGCAGAGCCCTCTGAGCTCCTCCCCACCAGCACCTGACAGCCCCCCAGGGCACTCAGGACCACAGCCAGGCTGCCCTTGGCCTTTGGTGCCAGCTGGGCACCCTGCTGGCTCCTGTTCAGCCGGCTGTCCCCCAGTGCTGCCAGGTCCCTCTCTCCAGGCTGCTCTCCAGCCACTCAGCCCCCAGGCTGGAGCTGCAGGGGGTTCCAGTGGCCAGAGTGCAGGACCCTGCCCTTGGCCTTTAACTTCACCAGAATCTGGGCTGTGACTGTGCCCCCCCATCGCAGCGTTGGGGTGCAGCGAGCAGCACCTGGGGAGGCTGCTCCGTGCCCTTCATCCTCGAGTTCAAGCTGAACAAGTGGAGGAGCCGCTGCGGTTCTGCCACCCCCAGTCAGGTTCATTTAGCTGTGGCCTGGCACCCCGCTTTAGCGTCATCCCCGGCCCTGCTCGTCTTGAGACCTCCTCCCCTCGTCCTCTTGTGGGTGCTTTCAGGCTGCTTTCCCCTGGCGGGGTTTGCTCTGCAGGTGGGATTGGGGTCCCCTCGCTGGTCCCTCCTGTCCCCTCGCTGTCTCCACGCAGAGACGTTCTCGTTTCAGGTTTGCATCCGAGATGTGCAAACTCAGATCTCCATTTCATCCTCTGAAGGCTCCCTGCAGGCAGCTGCCCAGGGGCTCCAGCTCTGCGTTCCCCACGTTCCCCACGCAGCATCACCTCGCTTCGGTTGCTGCCTGTCTCCAGCCAGGACCCCTCGGAGGAGCTCCCTGCTGCTAAAGCAGCTCCCTGGCTGCCTGGACACCCCTCCCTGCCCACCCCTCCGGATCTCTTGCCCTTTTTTTGTGTAAACCCTGTAAAAAATGTGATCAGATGAGAACTCCCCAGGCTTTGTCACCTGGGTGAATGAGCTGTGTTCCCTCCTGATCTCAAGCGCCGTCCTGCATCGGGATGCTGCTTCGGTCCTCTCCACGAGCAGTTTTCCAGCCTGCTGTCCTCGTTCAGCTGGCGCTGGGTTCCAGCTCCTCGGGATGGCATGCTTTGTCGTGGGATTTGGGTTGCCTGGTGGTGATAACCTGGTGAATTTGGCTGCTGCCCTGGTCGTGACAGCGACAGAGCTGTTCTGGGGTGGCGAGAGGCTCCGTGAGGCTTGGTTTGCAGGGGTGGTCACCCTTGGGGACTGGAGAGAGGGGAGCCTGGGGGACTGTGGCGCTGACACTGCATATGGTCTGCAGTCTAACTGATTTCCTACATCGCCTCTGCTCTGGGCTGTGACTGGTGGTTATAGCTGGCAACCACCTGCCTCTCCTCAGGGAGTGAGTAACCGCTGAGGGTTACTGGTGGGCGCCAACAGCTGCGTGGGACAGGGTGCGTGCGTGGAAGGACTCTGCCGCATCCATCCCCGATGCAGTTCAGTTTCCCAGTCGGTGCCTGAACGTACGAGGGGCTGGCTGCAGGTGACGGCCGTGTTGCCCTGGGAAGGCCGTTCTCCCGACGCCTCGGCGGGCTCTGCGTGGAGTCCGTGTGCAGTGAGCGCTGGAGCGTTCTCGCGTGCAGTTACTGGGCAGGGAACCAAGAGTGTCAGTGTTCTCCCTGTGCTCGATGGAGCAGGGGCTGTGTCTGCGGTTGATCTCGAACAGACGGTGTAGCTGATCCATCCCGGTGGTGTTCGCGGCTGAGAGCAGCGCGAGGGGACAGGCTCCTGCTGGGAAGAGGCAGTGGGCTGCCTGTCGTCACGTCGTCGTTCGTGTTTTCCAGTAAGTGCCCCTCTTCTGGGAAGAAGAGGAGCAGTGCTGCCTGGGGGTGACTCAGCGGGGCTGGGGGCAGACGGCAGACGCTCATCTGGGAGGGGTGACCATCGCTGAGCCAGCAGGCCTGGGTGCTCGGAGCCTGGGAGGTGCTGCAAGGCTTGGCTTGGCACTGTGCTCAGCGCGGTTGGGCTAGCGGCTGGACTCGGTGATCTGCAGCTCTTTTCCAACCTCAGTGACTCAGTGGTTCTCTCTGGGTCCTTTGCTGAGCTGAGTGACCCCAGAAAGATGGCTCATTCCTGTGGCTGTGGGACAGACTCCTCTCACCCAGGAGCGGAGCTCCCCTCACCTCTGGGGTTGCTCCTCAGAGCAGAGGAGAGCTTCGTTTGCAGAGCGCCTGTGTCTAAACCTTTAGAGCATCACTGCGGGCGTCTCTGTGACGCTAACCCTGTTGTCTGGAACGCGTTCAGTTAAGGCTTGGTGCTGGAAACCTTTCCTTACCGACCTAAACGAGGGCTGCTTCCATGTGGGGAGGGGGTGAGAACACTGTCCCGCGGGGCTGAGCCCACCAAGCGAACTGCGCTGCTTGGAGCTGCCCGTGGAGTCAGCCTGGGAAATGAGAAGCATTGCCGCGTCTCCCCCCTCCTCCTCCCAAAGCGAAGCGCTTGTTTGGTGTCCTCTGCCCCCAGCCCCATAAATCCTTGATTCGAGTAAACAGCTCCATTTGTCTTTAATAGCCGGCTCTGTTTTGGGGTCGCGGCAGGCAGCGCCGCTCCGAGCCTGCGATCTCTGGCAGCAGATACACACGTAGTCCCCCGCCTCGCTTCTGCCTCACGATGGGATCCTGGCCCCTTCCACACAGCTCCGCTGCCACAGCCTCCTGGAAGGGGAATAACTGCAGCGGTGATTTCACCATCCCGGAGTTCCTGCGCTGCTAAAGCTCCTGCTGCAGCCACTGGGCTCCTGCAGCAGGGCTGTCGCCGTCGCCTGCCTGGAGAAGGATGGAGGGGGAGCAACAGCAGCGGAGCAGATCAGTGCCCTCAAGAGCGGACCTGCTGTCCCGAGGAAGTCTGTGCCAAGGCAGAGCTGCCGTGTCAGAGCGCGGTGCAGCCCGCTGCTGCTGGGGTTTGCTCTGGCTTACCCGGCCATCCGTTAGCGCTGGATGCCTGTGGGTCAGACTGCAGGAAAGGCTCGAGGACCAGGTTTGACTGCTGCTCTGCCAGCAGCTCCGCTGCTCCGTGATGCTTTCTGGAGGGGCGTGCGTTGCAGCGTGTGCTGTGCTAACGCGTTAGCACTGCGTGTACGCTGTCGCCCTTCCCGTCAAGAGGGGTCTCACAGCAGATCCTCTGTAGGGGTCTAGTCCTCAGTAGGGGTCTAAGGCTCGCGAGCAGGGTGTGCTGCTGATTCTCAGTGCTGTGAAGGTGAGGGTGCATCTGGAGCTTCAAGGCTAAGACATGTGATAGCATCTTCCCATTGCACGGGGTGTGAGGGGACCCTCCTGGCCTCTCCCGTCTGGGTCAGCAGAGCACCAGTGCTTGGGCAGGAGGGGTGCTGGGACGCAGTGTTGGTCTCGGCATAGGTTCGATGGCACCGCCACGGGTCTGTGTGTTTGGCTTTGGAGCCCGGAGAAGCGTTGCAGTTGCTTTGAGCAGCAGCTTTTGGCTTCCTTTTCCCCCACTACGTGGAGCTAACTCGCCCCGTACCTCTTCCCCCCGTGGTCCCACATCACAGGAGCTGGCAGCAGCCCTCCACCGTGGCGTCTGGTGTGTAGACTCGATTACCTGGTGCAGAGACCCTCACAGCACCTACCTGCTCAGGCAGCAGCTGCAGGGACGTGCATCCTCCTGCCACTGCCACCGTGATGGGTTTGGTGTCCGTGGGGCTGTCACAGCTGTGAACTTCTGTCCTCCTGATGTGCGCTTGGTGAGGTGCTGGTTGGGAGCCACGGCTCACGGGCTACCACTCTGCGGAGGGACTGGCCGCGCTGGCAGAGGGCAGGTCGTAGGCAGCTGGGGAGAGCGGGCTCAAGGCTGTCTGTGCGTTGTCAGTGCTGGAGGCGCTGCTGGACGTTGGTGGGAAGCTTCAGCCGTGGACTGAGGTGTCTGCAGTGATAAATCCCGGGGGATCCTGACCGGCATCGCCGGGGCATTGCGAGGGCCATGCGATTCCGCCTGTTGAAGCGTTCCTGGGTTTAGTGCAGATGCCCTGTGATCTCGAGGATCCAGTTTACCCACTGTCACTGCTAATGCAATCTCCACGGGAGTAAAGCTGCGGATCTGGTGGGGATGCAGACACAGGCGGTCCCGTTTCAGGTGAGCGTGAACACCCAGCCGGTGAGGTACCCGTGACTGCCGCGTGTGGTGGTGTGGGCTGTTGAGGTGCGTGGGGGCTCTTGGGCAGGTAGAGAGCACCCTTAGACTCTTAATTTACTCGGAATAATGCACTAGCCAGCATCCTCACCCGTGGGAGTCCTGGGTAAATCCCACACTGGAGCTGCTAATTAAAGTCACAGGGGAAGGGGAAGCTCTGGACAAGGCCTCTCCCAGCGCAGTAGTTTTGAGCCGGTGAAGCTGTGCGGATGGTGTGAGGCTGGAGAAGGGAGTTTATGCCTGCTGTGTCAAGGAAGCAGGAGACTGGGTGACTGTAGGTGCGAAGCTGGGTGAGGGGGTGGTGCTCACCTTGGAGCAGCAGGTACCTGGGGACATCCGTGGGTCCTCAGGGATTGTGCAACGTACGGATATGCAAAGTCATGGAGTATTTAATATTCATCACTATAAAAGGTGTTTACTGGAGAAACATACATAGTGCATCTAAGA
Organism: Upupa epops; assembly: GCA_013397515.1. Classification (NCBI taxonomy): domain Eukaryota; kingdom Metazoa; phylum Chordata; class Aves; order Bucerotiformes; family Upupidae; genus Upupa; species Upupa epops. Next base: position 4,824 of record VZRI01014079.1, on the reverse strand, counting down.
ACGCTTACGTTCAGGCTGGATGGGGCTCTGGACCGTCTGGTGGGGTGAGCGATGCCCCTGCCTGGTGCAGCGAGCTTGAGTAGGTGCGCTCTGGAGGGTGCACTCAGCCCAGCCCAGCCTGACCGTAAAGGCAGCGGTCTGTGTGGATCCCACCAGGCAGGCTGATGGCAATTACAGCCCGCAGCGCTGGCTGTCTGCTGGAGGAGCACTGGTTCCTCACGCGATGCTGCATGCGTGTGCCGTGCCACGCGTGGAGCTTGGGGTGAGAACGCACAGGCGCTGGAGCACAGAAACGCCCTCTTCTCAGCGCCTCTGCCACGGAATTCAGAGGTCTCCAAGGCAGGGATTTGCTCAGCTGGTCCTGCTGCCTCCGTGAGCAGACACATCTGAAGCTGCAGATAGGTTTGAGGTCAGGAGTGCGAGGTCTCGAGCCGTGTGTGGGGGTACGGGGACGGATAACCCCCCGGTTCCGATGGCTCTGTGCACTGTGTCAGCCCGGTGTGTTCAAGCAGTTTGTTCTATTAGGGACGGCGATGGGAAGGTGGGAAAAGTGCCTGGAGTGTCTATTCTGAAGGGAAAGCAAACACAGCCAGGTGTGTCTGCTGACCCTGCTGTCCTGCAGCAGCTCTGTGGGGCAGGAGTCTGCTGGGACCCCCTGCAGACAAGCTGGGTTCAGCCGTGGCACCACTGGTGGCTCTTGGGCTGTAACCTCTGGGCTGTGACCTCCTCAGACCCTGGCTCTGGCAGCAAAACCACCCAGAAAAGGTCTTCTCAAAAATAGCTTCCCTGACAGAGTGCTCAGGGCTTGGAACAGGCATGGGGGGGTCACTGTCCCTGGAGGGGTTCAGCAAGCGAGTAGCTGTGGCCCTGGGGGACAGGGTTTAATGGGCAGGATGGGGTTGGGCTGATGGTTGGACTGGGTGAGCTTGGGGGGCTCCTCCAGCCTTCATGACTGTGATTCTCACCCTGTGGTCTGAACTGGGAGCCAGCGTGGTGTCAGAGTGATGCAGGATGTGGTGCCACCCTGCTAGGCTCTTCCCAAACGGGTCCTTTCTCTGATTCCCTGCTCAGCCACCCTGAGCATGGTGGCTGTCAGTGAGGCAGCAGAGCAGGGGCAGTGCCGAGGAGCTGCTGCCAGGGCAGGGGCCGAGGGACGGGGTTCAAACACCACACACCCTCCCTGGGGGGATCAAACAGGGCGAGCAGCACCGTTTGTTTTGCTCGGGCCAGTTTCGGTGCCTGAGGGCCGGAGCGGCGAGAAGCAGGCATCCCCGCCGCTTCCCCGCGGCTCGGCGCCCCGGTTCCCTTTCAGCAGCGAGACGTGTTTGTGGAGAGGCTTACATCACAGCGCTGACAGCCGTGTGTTTGGGGTGATGGCTTGGATCGCCTGAAAGATGCTGAAATGTTTCCTTTCACTTCCATCTTCCTTTGACTTTGAAGAGGATGAAGAGTGGCTCTGCGCTCCGGCGGTGACGCCGCTTGGAAGGGATCTCTGTATGTAGAGCACTTGGTGCGCGGGGAGGGGAAGGACGGTACCGGGGTTGTAAACGTCTGCTGCCTTGATGCTGCGTGTTCTCCCGGGTAGGGATCAGAGCTGTCGGAAAGCAGGCTCCAGGGCAATTTCTCATCTCCCCTCTGCTCCCAGCATCTTCCCAGGGCTCCTGTCCTGCCACAGGACCAGCCTGCGCGCAGCGTGCGGCCAAGTGCCCTGCTCTCAGCTTGGAGGAGATAGAGGCTTCAGGTTCCAATCCATAGGATCCATCCAGCGCGCCTGACTCTGTGCTCAGAGCGTGGTGGTGAGTGACTCCTCTCTCACAGCATCCCCCCGATGCCAACGGAGTAGCTGTTAGCTCTGTTAATGGCGAGGCCGACGACGACGCGGCGCGTGAGGGGTTTGACTCTCTTTCGAGCCTTGTTTTCATTCTGCTAGATGACTTCTCTTCAAGTACCGAGTGTGAACTCGTCATCCTCTCACCCCAGCCCTGCTCTCCCTTTAAATGCTGTCTCACCTGCTGAACCCCCATCTAGTTCCACTCGGGCGGGAGCGCGGGGCGGAGGCTGGCTGGTGTGGTCCAGCCGGGCTCTCGCCGTCCCCGCCGCTGTTGGAAGCCAGGCTGCAGCTCTGGGCATCGCGTTTCAGCCGGCCCCTTGGCAAACGCCGACCGGCTGCAGGGAAGGACCCGGGGTGGCGGTGTGAACGCACACGGCTCCCACAGATCAGTCCTGGCTGCGTGAAACCAGTTCAGAGTGATAGCACAGATGAGTCCTGGGGCGCGGGATGCGGGGCGGCTGTGACGCGCGGATTCCTGCTGCTCGCTGCCCGACTGCCCTCGCAGAGCCTTGGGTGCCCCTGAGAAGCCCTGGCTGGGAGCCGAGCCCTCTCCTTCCAGCCGAGCATGTCTTGGGGAAGGCCTCTCCAGTGAAGCCCTCGCTGCGCTCTTGGCTCCAGATGTGGGATGAAGGGTTTGCAGGCTTGGCCCAGCGGGGACCTGGCGCTGGAGCAGCGAGCGCTGCAGCAAATCAATCCCAGTGCAGGGGGAGGGAGGGCTGGACACCCAGCGTCAGCTCCCGCCAGGCTTTTACCCTCGGCTGACCCCGGCAATCCATAAGTGTCCGCTCCAGCTTCCCAGCAGTGCATTAAAAACAACACAGTCCAGGGCTGGAGCTGCTGCTGGGAAGGCGCTGCGGTGCCGGGAGCTGAGCGCGGAGGAGGAGGGGGAGGAACATCCCGGGAGGCTGGGCAGCAGCTCCGGCGCTCTGCCAGGGGACCCAGGCGGTGCCAGAGGAGCGCACAGGGTTTCCATCTCCGGAGCCACACAGCCCGTTTTTCATCAGCAGCCTGTGCTGACGGTTCAGTTACCTGGGGCTGCTTGGAACTGGAATGGCATCGGAGAGGGGCCTCTCTGCCAGGCTCCCAGGAGCGGCACGGATGCCTCTTGGCCAAGCGAGAAGGCAGCTCTTGGCTATGCAGGCAGAGAGGAGCGGGACTGCCTGTTTCAGTCAGCCAGCCGCTCCGACTCGTCAGCAGGAAGAGCTCTGCGAGCACTGAGCAACCGTGCTCCCGTCTCCCTGGCACCCGCTGCTTTGGCTCCCAGCCTGCTGCCCTCCTGGGTGAAGAGGCATCGATCTCTGCCCCAGCTGTCCCGGGAAGAAATACGTTGCCACCTCTGTGTTGGCTGGGCAGGCAGGGCCTCCCCTCTTCTGCTCCTCTGACCTGTGACAGGAGGATTTGTGCTGGCACTCTGCGCCAGGGGCTGTTGTTTCTGCAACCCCAGCCCCTCACCGAGGAGAGGGGAGCTCTGGAACTCTGCGGGTGTTTCCTCCTTCAGGCCTCTGTCGATGTGTGACTGCATCCACTCCAGGCCCCCGGGTGATTCCTGACTGCAGCCTTCGCTGTGGAGCAGGTGCCTGCCCGGAATCTCCCTCAGACCTGCTCTCTAGTGAGTGGTTTACGCCGCGGGCTCCCCACCTCGTTCTGAATTTGCTCAGTGCGAGCGCACAGGCCGTCTGGCGCTGCACCGCCGCGCTTCGCTGTACCTGTGCTTCCTGGGGGGCATCTTGTTCTTTCTGGAGGGCAGTAGGTTGGGCACTGAACAGGTTGCCCGGGGAAGAAGCTGGGATGCCATCCCTGGAGGTATTCGAGGGGAGGCTGGACAGGGCTCTGGGCAGCCTGGTCTGGTTGGGGCTGGCCCTGTTCCCTGCGGAGGGCTTGGACTGGATGCCTCTTGGAGGTCCCTTCCAACCCGGGCCGTTCTCTGTGGCCCCTCAGCCACTGGTGGCTCTTCCCGAGGCCGGGGCACAGTGGGGCTTGGTGTTCAAGCACAGGGAACCCGTTTCCCCCGTGCAGGTGCTGCTAATGGCGTTGAAGGGATGAGGTTGGTATCTTGCCCACCCCTTCGCGCTCTCCTGATGTGAGGACTCTGGATTCTCGGGTTATCTAGCTAGGAACAGGCTCCTCTCAGTGAGTGAGTATCAGTGCTGCGTTGGGCGCCATGCTCTGGGGGAGGATGTGTCTGCCACGCCAGCGCGTGCGGCGCGGTGGTGCGCCTCGTGACTCCTCGCAGCCCGACTCGTGAGGTTGTTTTTCCAAGCATTAATCAGTTGCTTCTCTCCAGACTCGTAAATCACTCTGCAGGAGCTGTGCTGTGGCGCTGCGCTCCTTTCCAGCGGAAGGTTCCGACCGGGTAGCGCACGAGGGATGACGATGGGAGCGGAGAGGCGTTGCTCCTCTCTCCAGGGAGGGCGGCAGCCAGGAAGGACTCTCTGTTCTGTGGCCGTGGCAACTTCTCGGTGGCCTTCAGAGCGCCCTGTTCTGGAGCACCCAGGGATATCTGTGGTGCTCTCTGGCTCTAGCAAATGGACCAAAGCAAAGCCCGGTGCTGTGCAGGGGCTCCAGGGAGAAGAGGAGCCCAAATGCCAACACCTGCTGGTCTGTAGCAGTGGCTGCGTCACTGCAGTATCAGAGGTGAAATCAAAAGCCTCCTACAAAGAGCGGGGGAGTCGACTCCTTGACCCTAAAACCCTTCCCCTGAAAAGCAGTCCCCTAAGAAAGTGAAGAACAGCTTCAGTTTGGGCTCCAGTGAACCTGGACTGATTCTAGTCTGGCTCAGAGTAGCCCCAGGTTGACCCCTCCTGCATGGACATCTGCTGTGCTGGCCACAGACTCTCCCTTGGTGACCTGTTGTGGCACCGTCCTGCACCTTGGCATCTGCCCCCAGGGTTCTGGGGCGGGTGGCCCCTCTCGGGGTCCCTGAGCTCTGAGGAGCTGGAGCGGTTTGCCATTAGCTGGATGCGGGAAATGCTTTGCTCCCTTTAACCACAGCA
>VZRI01014078.1:18914-53926 GCA_013397515.1 Upupa epops | reverse complement strand
GGTTGGACTGGATGATCTTTTTTGTGTCCTGAAACAAGTCAAATAAGTGTATGCTGTTTTATGCAATCATTGTATTCCCCCCTAAATTACATACATTGCTTCCCTACCATAGTCATAGATATGAATCCATAACAAATAAGGCACTTGTAGAATCGGTCATGCCAGAGATCCATTAGCGAGTGGATTCTCTAAAGTCTGTAAGCTCCTGTTGGCTTGACTTTACTGCTGCTAGTAAAGTACAGAAAAGAATGAAAAGCAAACTTATGGACAGTGTCAGAGTTCTTCATGCTCTACTTATCTACAAATGATTAAGTCAAAAGCCAGTGATAAACATTACAATTTCTCCATATGTTATAATACTGCTCCCTCAATGCAGAGTGCATTACCAGCTATGTGATGGTTTGGATTTTCTGAGGGAAAAAGTAAGCCTAAATTTCCTCTCATAAAAAAGACCTGACCTTACTTCAATGTAAGAGTAGTTTAATTGTAACATGGCTGAACTCATTGATGCAAATCTATAATGACATTAAGTTCAAACGTAAGTCTACACTGAGTGCTGAGCTATTTTAGGGATTTATGTGCTAGAAGTCTACGTAAAGAAAGATATGGTAAGGCCTTAATCACAATGGAGAAGACCTTAAGCCTAAGGATGGCTTGCCATCAGATAACCAACACATGTATGACGGCAACCTAATTTATGCAGGACACACAAAACTGCTTAAAGTGTCTGTTAAGATGGCTGACAACTCTGGAGGTTCATATCCATATGGGTACTAAATATCTGAGCTTCATAAACTCAGTGAATTAACAAGAAGTTCAGGACATATTGTTTTCAAGTTCAGACATAGAATCATAGAATCACAGAATCATCAGGGATTGGAAATGACCTGGAAAGATCATCTAGTCCAATCCACCTGCCACAACAGGACACGCCGACCAGGTCCAGGTGGGTTTAAAACAGCTCCAGAAAAGGAGACTTCACAAACCCCTCAGGCAGCCCCCTCCAGCATCCCACCTCCCTCACTGGGAAAAAGTTATAGAATCTGTCATGGTTGGATCATTCAGTTCCAACCCCCCTGCCATGGGCAGGGACACCCCACCCTAGAGCAGGCTGGCCAGAGTCTCGTCCAGCCTGGCCTTAAACACCTCCAGGGAAGGGGCCCCAGCCACCTCCCTGGGCAACCCAGTCCAGGCTCTCAACTCTCTCACATGAAGGACTGCCTCCTCACATCAAGCCTAAATCTATGAATCTCCAGCTTTCCTCCATTCCCCCTAGTCCTGTCACTACCTGCGATTCTAAAAAGCCCCTCCCAGCTTTATTGTAGCCCCCTTCGGATACTGGAAGACCACAATAAGGTCACCTCGGAGCCTCCTCTTCTCCAGATCGAACAGCCCCAATTCTCTCAGTCTGGCCTCATAAGAGAGGTGCTCTAGCCCTCTGATCGTCCTCGTGGCCCGCCTCTGGACACACTCCAGCACATCCACATCCTTCTTGTAATAAGAGCTCTCGAACTGGATGCAGTACTGCAGGTGGGGTCTCACCAGACTGGAGTAGAGGAGGAGAATCACCTCCCTTGACCTGCTGGCCACACTTCTCCTGATGCAGCCCAGGATCCGCTTTGCCTTCTGGACCGCAAGTGCACACTGCTGGCTCATGTTGAGGTTTTCATCATGAAGCACCTCCAAGTCCCTCTCCTCAGGGCTACTCTCCAGCCAGTCCCTGCCCAGCCTTTATCTGTACTTAGTGTTGCCTTGCCCCAGATGCAGGACCTTACACTTAGTCTTGTTAAACCCCATGAGGTTGGCTTGTGCCCACCTCTCCAGCCTGCCCAGGTGCCTCTGGATGATTTACACCTGCCTGTTCCTTTGGGTCTGCTTTTGGATGCTATAGATTTGCTTGGATGTTTGGCTGAAATGCCTCCCTCTCATGAGTATAGCAATTCATTCCTTCTCACATGATGAACACTAGGAAACTGCTAAGTTTCCAAAAAACAACAGCTGTAAGAAATTCCAGCTCACAGCGGCAGAAAACAAAGTATTTCCTGTGGCAGCAAAATGAAATCCCCTGTAGTTCAATAATTAATCCAAAATTGAAGACATTGATTTCCATGCATTCTTATTTTTGAACAGAAAGTTTAATTTTGTTTTCCACATAGTCTCAAGCATTATAAAACATTGAATTAAATACTGAAGACATCTTAGTAATTTTTCCCATGCTCTCTGAAATCTCAGGCAGGTGTCTACTCATGACGACTTGCTGGGTTTCCCAGTGCAGTTTTCAGAACAGTGCTTTTTTATCAAAAAATAAAATCCCAATTAAATGTTTTTACTGAATAATCACATCTGTAGGACTTTTCTTTCCCCACAGTAGTGTGTATGCTGAAAGTGGGGGTTTATTATGATGGCTGTTTTTATATAATAAATTTCCAGATACATTTTTAATATAGTTAGAATACCTATCATCTTTTGAAAGCAAAATCTAATTCTGGAGTGATTTGCTCAAGGCTGTGATGAATATTATGCAGAAAAGGTTATTAATGGCCTAGGTTTGCACTGTTCTTCTCAAAAAAACAAATTCTGTTTGCATCACTTGAAAATAATTGCACAAATTAAAAAAAATAAAAACACAAATAAGTATAGAGGAGTTCAAACCTTCATGGAGGACTGCTACAGGTAAGAGTGATAGCTGATGTTACTTGCTTTATGTCAACTAACACCAATAATCTGAATGTGTTTAGTTTCTCATTTTTTACACTAAATACTCACTATTGATACTTCCCTTTTTTTCTACATCAAGACTACACAAAAAGTTGGTTTAATTTTTTTCTGCAGTCATTCAAAGTACTGTCTCTGTTAAAAAATGACAGACTAATCTAACCTTCATTTTAGCATAGTATTCCAACAAGCAATTTAGCAAAATGTAGGAGCTAGGGTTGCATTGCTTCCCTATATCCTCAGTCCTATGTCCTTCCTGACCTGGAAGATACCATGCTTGCAGCCTTCCTGAGAGGTGGAGATATCAAACTCTTGATGCTTAATCCTCTGGATCTCTAGTTTTCAAAGTGCCACAGCAGAAGTAAGCCTACATTTCTGTCCACCTTCTCTGCCAGGATACCCATGGTTGAAGCAGTCTGTTACAGCCTCACTTAGTAAAGAGTAATACATTAACCTAGTTTAGTGAGGCAGGGCTGTCTGCATTATTTTTGTGGAAATATATGTCATAATGTGTCTATGTAACAGGTTTAATGTCAGTTCAGATATGCCTATTTGTGCTGGGACTTCAGCCAAGTTGGCATCACTTTGCCCTTTTTCTTCTGTTTTCTCAAGAATACCATTTTTCAGGGGATGTACAATATTCATCTGGGTTTATGAATGTCCTTAAAAGTTTCTCTGGCAAGGGGGAAAAGTGATTTTATACTATAGAAGAACTATTTCAGAAAATAATTTCATTTGCTACGTTGTGAATTTGATCTCTCTCAATAACTTACTTGAGCATACAGGTGCAATATACGAGGGTCTGTCAGTTAAAAGCAGCAAAACAAGAGACCAACTGTTGAGCACTTTTATTTAAAAATATCTATGTGTTCTTAACAATTATTGGACATAATTGTGTGTTTTCCAGTGTGAAAAGAAGAATGTTGATACAAGCACAAATATGTTAAGTACTAGAGAACCTTCAGAAAAATAGTAAAATCATTTCCTTACTGTACCCATTTTACTGCCTTTGACTCCAAACAGCACTATAAGGTAAACCATACTATGCTCTCTGAAAAAATGTTGATCCCTAGTACAGGACTTGCACAATGAAATGCAGCAAATTTACTTTTGTATTTTTGAAATGTCAGTATGAGATGAAAGTCATATCCACCGCACCCAAGCTCATAAGAAGATTCTACTGGATTTGCATTACCATGGGAAATAAGCACTAGTATATATAAAATATTTTGCTGTTCAATAATAATTTTCTCTCATTATTTCCTTTTCTAGGAAATTAGAGTAGCTGGGAATGCAAAACACAACTGCCTACAGCTACACGTGTATTCCTCAACATATGTCATTTCTAACTTCTGACCTTTAGCAGCTATTCGTAGTTGATATACCTTTTAATGGTAACCAGACTGTTTCTTCCATTACTTTTGATTTTTAAACTGCAATCCATATTCTCACCTGCGCTGGTTAGACCCTTCCTAGACTACTGTGTGAAGCTCTGGGTTCCTCACACAAGAAGGACATTAACCTTTTGGAGCAGATCCAGAGGAGGACCACAAAATTTATCAGAAAGCTGGAACACCTCTCTTATGAGGATAGGCTGCCAGAGTTGGGATAGTTCGGTCTGGAGAAAAGAAGGTTCCAGGTAGTCTTTTATTGCAGCTTTGCAGTACCTAAAGAGACCCTACAAGAATAATGGTTTTCAACTACAAAGAGGCAGATTTAGATTGTATATTCAAAATCATTTTTTTTTACAGTGAGGATGGTGAAACACTGGAACAGGCTATGTAGGCCCTGTCTATTGAAACATTTGAGGCCAGGCTAGAAGAGGCTTTGGGCAACCTGCTCAAGCTGCAAATTCCCTGCTCACTCCAGGGGATTGGACTAGATGATTTTTGAAAGTTCTTTCCAGCCCAATGCATTCTATGATTCTATTCTAGAAATGTACTTAAACAGCTTCTCCTAAAAGTTTTCAAGCAAGGTATATTTGTATGTAACAAAGTCCTCTGCCCTTTGGGAACTCAGCTATACACGCACCTACCGAATGTTCTTCTAATTGTAGATACACACGTTCAACAACATCTTATGCTCTATTGCAGATTTACCTGTTTGCCAATGCTGTACTTTAAATCACTTTGGATTCCCAACGTTACTTAGTGATTGTGAAGATACAGGGGACCAGAAATAAGGCTGCTTGTCATTTGTCTGTGTTGCTGAGTGCATTTTAAAAGTAAATTTTTGTGTCACTCTCACACAGCACATATCCCACTCCCTGCAAAAACTTTCCCTCTGTTTTTAATAAGATGAAGATGTAAGGATTTTTATTTTTCCTTATATGAAGTGAATGTTTCAAAAAATTTATTGGAAAGAGAAAAAAAAAATCAAATAACAACATGTTGCAAAGTTCTCTGTTACATTGGCCAAGTCTGTATTTGAACTTACTTCTGTGCTCAGTCTGAAACAAGGTGCTGTAGGACTCCTCTCTCCCCAGCTTCTTCTCCGCTGGACCCAACACTGGGCTCTGTTCTGTACCATGTGTTTCCACCATCCCTCCCCTCACTCTCAAAAGATGTCTGGGGTGGTTAGGATTCATCAGGTCACACCTCAGCCTGTCAGGATGTGGCGCCTCCTTTGCCCTGCTTCACCCATCGCTTCATTTCATTTGTACAGAGCCTGGTGACTAGCTGGTCTTGTTATATGTAAATAACCATAGTAGGCCAAAATAAGTCAGGTCTTTCCTTCCTGCTTATTTTTCACAACCCCTTGGATTTTGTTAAACTAGTTAGTGCTTTTTGTAACCCTCAGTAGAGAGAAAAGCATACACTCATACTCTTGTGTGCTACATCCCCCAGCCCTTGCTGCTCCTGCCACTTTCCTTTCCTCCTCTCTCCACTGCATGCAGCCCATAGAAAATTTTCTTCATTCAGCCCTACTCTGTTTCCAGTTTCTTCCATGTCTCTGTACTTGCTTTGTTTCCCCACCATGAAGGTTTTATTATTCCCCCGTCACTACTCTTGGCCTGACACTGTGTTTTCTTAACCACAATTCTTCCTTCAACTGATTTACAGTGACTACCCCCAGCCTTCCCTGCTCCCTGTCATCACTAGCTCTATCCTTCAACCTCCACTTCTCCTGTTGCTTCCCCATCTTTTACCATCCTTTCCTCCTGCACATGCTGAATCTGGAGTGGGGACATGTATTGGAGAGATGAGGCCTCACTTCTAGGAAAGCCTACAGCTTCAGTTGCAATCACAGCAAACACACTCCTATCATCTTTATTTCCCTCAGGCTCCCATCTCTTTTTCTGCACATGGAAAGGGGAAATCCCAGGTATGGAAATGTGGGATTGTTAAGCCAAGCCTTCTCCTGGGACTGTGGCAAAAAGATACTCTCTGAACATGATATTATGCACAGTATGTATACACCTGAAACATGACTCTTATTTCATACTTGCTCTACATTAAAATTGGTCACTGCCATTTTATTATTGTTTGTACTACCAAACCTAGTAAGTAAGCTATTGGTAACTGCAATGTGAGGAGAGGCATCAGAAAAGCACTGAATGTATGTAAGATCATTAGATACACAGTTTTATGTTTTTACCTAGAATATCTCCCAAAGATCTATCAAAAACTATGTTCTGTATCTATTTTGTATAAAGATGTCTACACATGAGTAACATTAAACAGTAAAAGCAAAGACAGAAAACCTGTTGGGCACAAATATAAAATTTATAAATTACACTAGTCATAGCTGTACTGTTTTTGCATGGGAATTTTTCAATTCTACCCTCTTCTTTGTACACATGTGCCTATTTCTAAACTGTAGCACAAGTCAAAATACATTTAAATTTGTTAGGTACAGAACAAAAAACCCTGACATTTCCTTGGCTTTTTCTGTGAGTGTTAGAAGAGCAGACTTTTATTCTGTTAACAGTTTACATGGTCTTTTCTTAGCAGAAATAACAACCTCAATAAATTATGGGTGCAAGCCTGAAATGGCTTTTGATAGCAGAGCAAGAGCTGGAATTTGGAATCTGAGCTGTTCTCCAGTGAGTGCTGAAGTATTTGCTAACAAGACGAAAGAACCTGAATTCAGTAGTGTTGGGTTATTTGTACTTCTTTGGTGTTTGTGCAAGACATCTCTGTCTTTCCTTCAAAATGAGGGCCACGTCTGTTCTCAGGCTCTTCTTTTTCGCTAATATTCAGCCTAACTGTATCTGCACCTCCTCCCCCACCCTGCTATTCCTTTCTCCATCCCCTTCAAGTTGTAATTCAATCTCTTCAAACTCACATGTCTTTTCTCTTTTTGGCACTGCCCCCACCCTCTCTCTCTCATTAGTTTAACTTGAGTTAATTAGGAATAGTAGGCAGCCCTCAATCTGTTATGTGTTAAAATGGAACAATCCAAAACAGAGAGGCACAGACACAACTATGTGATTTCATTGTCTAAGGGAGACAGAAAATCAGTGGGGATTCTCTTATCTAGACTAACATCTTCCCTATGGTTAATCTAACTGGCTTTAAAATGCAGATCTAGGATAACAATCTTTCCGTGTTTCCTTTTCTTTTTTGGTTTTCTGTTGGGTTTTTTTTTTTCATTTCATCATAGGCAAGAATGAGTGAATTGGATTGACACAGAGGTGATAGAGAAAGAGAAATAGTCTACATGTCAAAATGACAATGTATATTACATGGTTAACAGAATGAGTGGTACGTGCAATGGCTGCGGGTATTTTCATCTGCTGCATTGCACAATAAACTTTTTTTTTTTCCAAAATGTATCATAAAGATCTATACCAATTCATTACAGATTAAGTGTTTGCTTGAAGGATTTCTTTTTATAATATCACTTGATAAATGTGGAACTGAAGTAAGAATCTAAGTAGTCACTTGTTGCTATTACTGAATTGTGTATATATAGAGGTCATGCCTGGTACTCTGGCTGTAGTGCTGATCACAGACCTTAAGGCAGAGTGTGCTGTGGAAGTGAAATATAACAGATCTACAAAGCCAAGCCCTGATTGTAAAGGTAAGGCCTTCATTTTTGATTGACTACATATGTTACTGTTTGGATGAACAGTATGTTCATGAAAGTCATGTGTGACTGTGCAAGTGATACAGAAATATGTGACTGCATTAAACGTGTTTGTCTATGAGTTATTATGCGTTTATACATGTAAATGCATAAATAGATACAGTTTAAATATTCAAAGAGAGGCGTTTAAGACACATGGACTATAAAAAATGAAATTTACTTCAATGATTCCATTAAATTGTTAATTTATGCCTAAGTGCAAGTGAAAATATGTGTAGCACTAATTACTGCTAACAATTTGTACATCAATTAGCAATGTTAATGCAAATACACTTTGAGATGAAATGAATTTCAGTGGCCCTTTTGAAATATGATATCCAAGAAACAGAGTGAAAGATCAGTTTGAAAAACAGGAAAGAAAGAAAGACATAGAAAAGTTCTGCAATCAAAATGTCACTTACATATCTAAAAAATAAAATTTCCTTTCTACCTAAAAGTTCTCTTTATGACAGAGAAAGCAGAAAAGAAATGTGTAATGAAAGACAAAGTATAAACTTGATTAACAGAATCTACAACAACACTAAAGCATTGGAGAAAATAATATTTCCTCAAAAAGACATCTTTAGCATATTCTTTTGGGTATTTCTAGCTAAACAGAATCAACATGAGACCAATTAAGGTTTCATAAAGTTCCACTAATATTAAGGATTTTTTTAAAGTTTACGGCTAATGTATTGATTATTTATTGCTCCAAAATTGCTACAGTTGTGTGCAAACCTAAATAAATACAGTGACAAGAGACAGGTGTGACCATTATAATGGTCCTCTGATCTTTGCTTTGTGTAGTAATGCCAAAATACATTGATAAAAGTTGATCTATTTTACACTACATGTAAATGAGCAACTCTTTTCTTTCTCCATGGAATTAAAAAAAAACTTACAGTAACACCTCTATTACATTGATAATTAAGACTGTTTAACTTACACAACTTCTTTCTTTCTGAAAGTGTTATAAGTCAAAATGAGAGAGCTGCATATGAAAAAAAAGGATAAATATGTCATTTAATAAAAAAACAGGGTGTTATATACATTACATTTATAATTCCATCCAATTTTGACATCTGATATTATATCAGATTATACTGGTTGTGCATGGATGTTGAGGAATCCTCAGGAAGCCATAGAACTCATATGATCTCACATATAATATCATTGTGTAGTCAGAAAGACAGTAGGAAACAATAGTAAAACTAAACTAATTGATAGACCAAATAGATCTCCCAAATAGATATGTAGAAAGTGCATATATTTAGAAAGACAGTTAATAATATTCATTTATGACACATCTTGTAAACTTAATAGTGATTTTATAACAATAAACACATTTATCCAAACGAGCAGCAGACCAGAATCTTAGTTTCTGTCATTTTTATTGCTTTGCCTACATAAAACTGATGTGCAAGCCCTTAAAAATGTTCCATGTCTATAACAGCACACTTTTCAGTGCAATCGACACAAGTTCCCTCTTTCAAAAACATACGTACTCTCATGGTAGGAATAGAAGTATTGAGGTCTGAGAAGAACCACTTCACTATGTAATGAACTAGGGCAAGTGTTTATAATTAGATAAGTGAAATGACTCAAGAAGATTGTTGTGTAATACAAAAAGGAATCCACATTCATGAGTGTTCTCAATCCACTGCTATCTATGAAATGCAGTCCGAACAGTTTCCACAGTAAGCTCAGTGTCAACCATACTTACTGTGAGACTGTCAAAGATGCAGAATGCATGATGAGATAAAAAACAGCTACAGAACCAAGAGCAAAATAACTTTCAAAACACACAGGTAATGCAGGGGTGGCTGTTTCCTATGGGACTTAGTATTATCTAACCCAAACATGAGAGAAACATAATTCTGATAATTTTAGAAAAGATCCCTTGAGAAACAGAGCCTCAAAACGGAGTAATAATTTAGGTACTTAATATTGCTGTGAATCACTTTGGTGTGATAGCAATTTGCCATGTTTGTAATTGCACTGCTGTTGGTTTTGCCTTATTCTTGAGACTTAGAGAATCAGAAAGAAAAATGTAATGAAACAATGGTATTTTGGCACCTGAAACTGTTATTTTTGTGTATTTGATATAATATTACAGTTCACCTCAAAACTGAAAATAAAACTAAGAAACATTTTTAAAAGCATTGCTAAAAAATGCATAGAAGATAATATTGCTACCTAGGTGAAATACAGGAAAACAGGAAAGAAGTATTGAAGGCATAAAGGCAATGTCCACATTGTTCAAGCTCTAAACATAGAATTCATGATCTCAAATTATTTGTTTAGGCTAAATATAAAATAATATTATGTATGATCAAGATCATCTTATGTGCTATTCTGGGAACATGCAGAATATTAATCAGATGGCTAATTCTCTCAGACACTATATATTTCAGTAGAAAATTGTGTTTAATGAGCTTTAATTTATTAATAGCAGTTTGGACAAGGATGTTCGTAAGACAGCTTGCTGTATAAATAAATAAATTACAATTTTGTAGTATACTCCTACAGTATACCTTCTTACTTTTGCCTTTGGTGTAAAAATCAGATTGGTTACATAAGTATCTTTAAAGGCATTTGCATTTTTTGACAGATGCAAAAAAAGTACAATCTATTGGACAATGATACCCCCATTCAGTGATACCTCCATTTTCTCATAAAAGGTAAACTCCACACATTAAAATCAGAAAAAATCTTCCTGTGATTTAAATTCACCCAAAAAATTGTTTTACCTAAGAGTAGCAGAGACCTCCTCTATATGCATGCCCTCCTCTAACTTCATAAATGAAATGAAAAATGCTGTAAGAGGACTGCAAGGTACCAGTAGACACAGGAACAACCCACTTTTACGTGAGGAAGATCCACTTGACAGTAGCATCATGCACAGATCTTGTCACTGAATGACAATCTCTGACATGACACGATTCTGTCTTTTTCTGAAAGAAATTTTGTTTCCAGAAACCAAACACTTGTTTCAAGAGATGGTGTGGCTGACTGTCTCCAGTTTGAGACGTATGATTATTCTAAGAGTTAAATGAGTTTACTTGGTATTGGTGTGTATAGAAAGGTGTTATTTATTTCAGTTGACTGGGTTTTTTTCTTCTTTATTTTGACTGAAATTAGTAGATATGTCTAGACTAAAATTTTCATTAGAATTTTGGATGTGCCTCAGGTGACACTATTTCCTTGTTTTATCTTTGTACAGCAGCAAAAATAGGCTATGAAAATTAATATTTTCATCTTTTATCCAGAGATATTTGAGCTCTTCTATATTTTAATCACAGGGGGAGCTATCTGAAGCTATTAGGACAAAAATCAGAAAGACTTCTACTGTATTGGAGTCACCATCTGAAATTATTTATTTTTTTTTGCTTTTTGAGTTCTGCCCATCCTTTTTCCACAAATGCTCACTTTTTAATCTACTGCATGGCATTGTGTAATGGCCTTGCTTCTCCAAATGCTCACCACCAGGCAAAGCACTTTCCACCTTGAATGTTCATGATGAGTTTTCCATATGGTCTGTCCAGCCACAGGCACGAGCCTATTTGATAAAATGTCTTTACATAGTATCTTCTCTTCTTTAAGCATTTTGTTTAAGCCTAAATTTGAGTAAACTAATTTCATTTGTCTTGTTTTCTGATTTCTGTTAACACTAATAGTTACTCCAAAATTACTTAAGAAAGTTTAGAGAAACTTTTAGATCAAAGCAATCAGTTTTTCTTGTTTTGTAGTCAAGTTTCAGATAAATTAAATAGAATTCATAAACCTTTTATTTGGAGATATTTGTGAATTTATGGCATTCTCCTGTGTTTGGAATTTCAAAAAAAATTCCAAAACAAATTGCTATGACTCATTTTAAACAATATTCTTTGTGGTCTTCATATGAACTGAACAGTGAAGTACTGTACAAAAGTACCTAGTCTTAAAAATGTATCAGTATGTCTTATTTAACTCTACACTTCAGATCATGACAAAGTTAGGGATAGAATAGGAAATGGATTTGAAATGTGTTATCAATATTTCATTCCCTTTAAATTCAGTCTTGTAGCTTCCATGGAGGTAGAATGGCTAGGTACTTATTTCACTACCCATATGAAAAAATACTAAAATAGTAGATGAGTTAAATGATTTATTTGTACAACTGTAGCTGCACTAAAACCAGACAAGACACTATTGTCCAAACCAATAAAATACGCAGATTTATTTTTCACATAACATTATAAAAATATAAATGTGAAAACAAATCATTATTCTGATATTGCCAAAACAACTTGTGTACTTTGTCCTTCAGAGAATCTTACATTATTTCCATCCAAAAACTGTTGTTTATGATTACATATTTTTAATTGCATTAGGAGAACTGGAAATGCAATTCTTCAAAAATTGCACATAACTGTGAGTACCAAATGTATCAATAAATTTACTTACATACTGACAGCTTAATAGTCCCCTTTAACTTAATATGGGTTTACATTATTTTTCTAGATAGTATGTTGTGATCTTACAATCGTTTTTCTCTTTATGGCAAATTGCAGCACTTGAATCTTAAGATAGTCTATATTTTTTTCTAAGAAGTATTCTGAGTTGAAACATATTTTGCTCTTTTTGCAGAAATATGACACTATTCCCTTTAACTGAGTGTTCTTGGCAATGACAGATATTTTACAAATAAAAGAATAGGTATATTTATGTTTCTAAAAATTGCAGTACTGGGAATGTATCAGACAGATATTGCACAGACGTTGCATAACTTTTACAAGTATCTTTTTTCCTGTTATTTTTTCATTTGATTTCTGACAGGAAATCAACCACATGGATTTTGCTAACAAAATGAAGGCTGAAAAAGCTGTTTGATGAAAGACTGAATAAGGGAAATGAGTCTTGTGAAAAAGGATTCACAAATTCTGTTCCAGACACTGCAGTTGCATGGGAGCATAAAGCTACTTGTAAGAGAAAAAAAAAGGAATGTATTCTAGTGTATAGTGTTTTATAACTGCCAGATTGACCACTTATAATTACAGTGGAATTGAATGTTTTAGAGCATAGGAGGGGAAAAACAGATTTATCAAAGGTCCATGAAGGAGAAAGTGAGAAGTTTCAGTGTTAAAAAGATCAAGAGATCTTGTATGGCCCAAACCACATTAATAGTTTTCTTGTTTTCCCATGCTGAATTAATACAAAATTTAAGACAGAATCAGAATTTTACTCAGTTTCAAGCTGAAATTGTGAATTTTACTTGGCAATGATAGGAAAGGAGTGCTTCTATGCAAACCTTACTCTGACTAAACTAGTTGTGAATTTATACGGTTGTGAAAGACTGCCAAACTTTTGTGTCAGTAGAACCTGGCAAGTTATCTAAACAGGAAAACGTAATATTTTAATTTTTCAAGCTGAATTTATAACTACAGAGACATACAATTTATTTCTCAGGGAAAAAGTTGTAAGGAGTAAATAGTAACTCTAACTTCAACCACTGCCTCCTGTCTTTGATTGATTTTTGGCTTTGCTTTCTCCAGAATATTTTGGTCATCCAGTTAAATATTAAATACTGCCATTATTATCACCCAAGAATACAACTTTGTGTTATCATACAATTAATATATAATTTGCGTGTTTTTTTCCACTGGTTAGTATATATTAACCTTCTCACTTCTAATGCAGTATGTCAGAGTACATGTATTTGGCAAACTTCATCAGAATGTTGAAAAATGCACTGACATATTATAAATATGCACAGACTTCTCTTGGGAATAAGAAACCCTGGTGATCTCTGCTCTTCCTTACACAAAGTGATTGAATCAAGTGGTTTTAGTTGCTCTTCTATCTAGTAAATGGAGCAGTCGAACCAAAATAAAACTCTTTTTAAAGCTTTAAAAAGATATTAAACTCCTCTGAAAATTGTTCTGAATGTCTGATTCTTTTATTTTCTTGGGACAACGGTGTAAAAAAGGCAGTTTATATTACATACTTAACCATATGGGCTGCCAGTGATATAGATCAGAGCAAGCATCAGCCTAAAGCTACATGAAATCAAGTAAGATAAAATGTAGTGTGAGACTGAAAGGTACTTTTCACTGTTTAATGGAAAGAATAAGCAGAACATACTCCATACACATTAAAAAAAAAAAAAAAAAAAGAAGAGAAACACTATTTTTGTTGTTCTCTTTTTTGTTCCCTTTCTCTTTTTTGTTTTTTTTTTTTGTTCTCTTTTCTTAGAAATTATGTAACAACCTGAAAATAAATGCAGCTTTTCTCTTTTCTCAGAAGTAGAATAAATTAGTTATGTACTTGAACATTTTACTAGACTACAACATTTTCAGGATAAATATTCTTGACCTTAGAGGAAGAATTTTTTTTCTTTTTTCTAGTTTTCTTCTTAGAAGGAATCTGAAACTTTTTCAGACTGAATTAATCCCAGAACGTGGATCCAGCTCTTTACACATACAAATGAACACACATGTAGCCCATCCACAAAGCATTCTTCTGATTTTAGATGAAAGGTGAATGTTGTCACACACTGCAAGGATGTGATTTTCACTGTAAGATTACTTCCTTCCAAGATATACTGTTACTGGATGTGCATTTGTAAATTTGCAGGGTAATATATTTTTGTAACAAAGCAGGAAATCCCTTCCCAGAATGTATGTAATCTGATTTCTTGTACTAGAATATTATATTTTTTTAAAAAAACTGAGTTCAAGAGGGCTTATAGAAATAATTAATATATTTAATATTTGTCACAATACATATACCTTTTTAAATGCAATAATTTAATTAAATGGTATACAGGGCTTAAAACTACTCCTGCTCAAGACAATGAGAAATCTTTGACAGCATTCAATGGAACCTAAACTGAGGACATAATCTTTTCAAAAGTCATAGTAAAGAGTTTTAGCTGTTAATTCTCACCTGTCAATGATACTAATGAGTCACACATGTACACTAGTACCATACTTCTATAAATAAACACTTAAGTATTGGATTATGGCCATGACAAAGTGAAGAAAATGAGAATTAAAGATGACAAGCTAATGTGCTCGTCACCACATTTAAACTGGAAATTAGGATACAATCTGCAGGACACAGGATGTCACTCTTACTAATTACTTTAAAAGGAGAGTAAATCTACCAATGGGAAAACAAAAGACTTTTCATAATGTGCCACAGAAGTTTTATTTTATGTTGGGATTTGTATTCTGAGTCCTAGTCCTCCAGAACATGTGGGCACAGACCTACAGCCTGGTTAAAGTACACTGTTTATTAGAAACACCATCTGACAGTATCCACAGAAATCTCCCTGAAATATGCAAACAAAGAGAGATCCTGCTTTGTGTTAGTTGTTTATTTGTTTAAGTTAAACTAAACAGTTGGGAAATAAAGGAACTGGAAATCCACCAAAGTTCTCTATTGGCATCATAATACAAGGAAAATACTTGAGTGTTGCAGTTAATTTGGAAATGTTATATAACACTGTGCCAAGAATTTATTTCTAATAACTCATATTCCTACTGCAAGTGCAGTTCTTTCTTAGCATTTCTCATTTCAATACAAATGTTAAAAAGATGCATTTTGACCCACATAAGTGGTTTGTACGCAGTACTCTAGAAACTTTCTTAGAATAATCATGGTACAAGCAATTTGAGCGAGGGTAGGACAGGATGACACAAATGAGCTGTTTCTGATTTATACCAATTTTACATCAATTTGATTGCAATTTCAGTACTTCAGTAGATAGACTCCTGAATTCTTTTGCTAATAGCATGTTTCAGTTCATGTCCTAGCCTGTGCATGGAAAAGTCAAGTTGACTTGAGAACAATTTTTCCTATTTTTACTGCAGAGATCTCAGGGACCAATACAAACTATACCAAAAGATAACAAAATACATGTTTTAAAAGCACTATACTTATTATTATGATCATTATTACTATAGAAGACTAAGATTAGAAATAATAAAAAGCTATAAAGGGAAACTAATATATATTTAGAATAATTATTAAATAGATATTTTAAAAGGTATTTTCAAAAAGGTATTTTAAAATACCTCTCAGGTTTTTCCTTTTCTTTTTAGTTGTCCAATATCTGTTTTAAAAGCTCTTTAAAACATTTTAAGTAGAAAAAGAGTTATTTTCACATGTGAGGCTTTCATATCTGAAGAACACAATCACTGCACCCAAGCTTAAAAAGCACACATAGCAATTATGTAAAATCCATTGATGCTGTCTAAATCTTGGCTTTAAAACAAAGCTTCATGGAGGAAATGCTGAAAATTACTTGGCAGTAATTGTTGCAAACAATGCAGGTTAATGACTAGTGTTGTGTCTGATTTTCATCTAATCCTGACTACTTTTGCACTTGTGTGAACTCTATTGATTTGCATTAAATTATCTATGATATTCACTGATAAGAGCTTTTATCTGTGACCTGTGGCACGAAATCTACCTCTTTATTCATAACCAATTAATTGAGGAAACTTACGTTTTACTACCTCTTACTTGTTCTATGTATTGAAAAAAAAAATTAAATCTTAGCTTAATTTTTAAGAGGAAAAGCAGGAACAATTTTTTTGTGAAATACAGTCTATTTAATGTCACACATTCAAAACATAGAATACATTAAAAAAAAAAAACCAAAGTAACAAAAAGATTTTTTAAAAATAGAATTCTCTCTATGCTTTCATTGCTTTCCTGACAGAAGCCAGGAAAATAGTACTCATTTATTAACCAAGATGTTGTGATATTGTTCTTTGATTAGTTCTCTGCTTTAGAACACGTTTTCTTCAGTTTTCTTAAAGCAGTATTGGATAAGAGATATAAATGTCCATTAACTTTCAGCAAATACCTAGAAAAGCAATAGACTGTTACTAATGTTTTAATTAAATAATATTCTGTTGACAAGAAAACCCATTTAGCCTGAGTGAAAAATGCATACATTTGTCTCTTATTAACTTGTGAATAGACTGTTTCTATGATGTTAATGTACAAATATTTTATGTTGTGGTTGAATAATAAGGAGGAATTAGTATAGTGGGAGAAATTCTGTTGATATAAGTAAAATACAATTGTTTATGTTCCCCTTTTAGAGTAAAACCAGGCACAGACCTTTGCAAGACATAGTTACATTTTTGGTGTAGTTTATCCTGTTTTTGTGAGAACTTACACTCCAGATAGATAGATATATTTTTTATGCATCAGACTACAATGAGTTCCTTTGCTTTTTTTCACTCAATTATTTTCTTACCAGAAAGTAACATCTGACTGATTAAAACTGACTGATTTTTTTTTCTGAATTCAAGAAGAGAGAAAAACAATTTCAAGCCACTTTTTTAAATAGAAAAACATTTATTGCATGCTAAGAAATATTCTTTTAGAAAATGCTGTAATGCTGAAATAGCTAATACTTAGTTTTGTAATTTGCATTAAAAAGAAAAATTTTTCCTGTGATTCAAATATGTTAACTAGTTTTAGCAATGGTATTAATAATTTGTGAAACACTACTCCCTCTCATTGTCTGACAATATATCCAGTTCCTTTAATATTTTCTTCTATTGTTTCTTCTATGCTGTTTCTATGATTGCATTTTAGTCATTATTTATATCTGCAAATTGCCATACATATGAAAATAATACAACACCTGTATCAAATATGTATGCATAGTCCAAAACATGCTACAGAAATATAAAGTGTATGTCCAGGTAACAGAAAGAGAGACAAGTGTTCCAAAAATGTTTTAGACTGATGTACATGCTTTTAATAAAGCATTTTGCTCTAGATAAATCCAGCTAGATTTTAAATAAATATTCTTGGGCTTCCAATCACTCTTTTTGAGAGCAAAGACTCTCTGGCAGAGAAGATGTGTTTATCTTCTCCTGAGGGCCTGCTATCCACAGAAGGATATTGTTAAGCCTTATTTACACTCCGTGAGCAATGTAATAGTTCATGAATGATATATAGGAAGCCCTTCCCTGTGGTGGGGAGAAAAAAATAAAGTGAACGCCATCTCAACTGGCAGTACATATCTCCAGTAAGTTATTTGCATCAGAGGCAGATGGACAGGCTTCCTTTATAGTAATTAATTAAACTTTTTCATCTATGGAGTACTATTCAGTTTGTGAAAATACTAAGCAACTTTAAATACCTCCTTAGGAGTGAGAAGTTTTGTGCTCTAAAATAACCAGTTTCTCAGCACTGATTACGGAAAGCTGCTATACAATTAGATCAGAAATAGGTGACTGTTTGCTTGCATCATAAATTTGTATGCCCCATTCAATCGAGACTTAGGCTTTATGTGAGGAAGAAGCTTTTCACTGTAAAAGAGGTGAGAGCCTGGACTGGGTTGACCTGGGAGCTGACTGGGGCCCTGTCCCTGGAGGTGTTTAAGGCCAGGCTGGATGAGGCTCTGGCCACCCTGATCTAGGGTGGAGTGTCCCAGCCCACGGTAGGAGTGGTGGAACTGGATAATCCTGTGGTCTCTTCTAACCTTGACTGATTCTATAACTCCTTACCAGTGAGGGAGGAGCTGCCTGGGAGGTTTGTGGAGTCTCCTTTTCTGTAGATGTTTTAAACCCACCTGGACCTGGTCTGGGTGATCCTGCTGTGGCAGGGGAATTGGACTGGATGATCTTTCAATATCCCTCCCGATCCCTGATGATTCAATGATTCTATGATTTATGGTCTCACTCCATCAAAATTAGGAAGTGAAAATATGGCTGAGTTTCTATAGGTAATTTTTGACCAGTGTACTTCAGCAACTCTCTTTTGCAGAGCAAACTTTCCACAGGCTAACCTTGGAACTCCTGTGATTGGAGATTATGGGTTATTATGTTGTTGCTCATGCAGCAGTGAGTAGGTGTTGTGGACTTTCCACTCTGAGCCTCGAGCTTCCTTTCTAGGTGCTTTGTTTTCTCTTACTCTGTTGTCATACTCTTTTGTCTGTTGTGAAAAGGTGCAATTATCTTGAAATTTGTTGTAAACATCTGTGTTCAAAATACAGTTGAGCAAACACTTGTCTGCCTAGGAAATCAGAAGACATCATTTTGCTCCATTAGTGGGTGAGGCATTATATCAATGAGAACCCAGCTGCAGTTGCATAGATTTCTGTGCAGGAGCAAAGGAAATCTTTTCTATCCTTTTTTCTTTCCTCAACTGAGGACAGAAGTGTTATTAGAAGAGGCCTCCTGGCAGCATCCACTTTCAGCCCATGCACTCATTTCAAGAAGTTATTCAATATATGACAAAATATGTAGATTTTCTACTTCTTGCTCTGACTCTGTCTTTCTTATGGTTGCCATTACTGGACTAAAGGTGTTTCACAAATCAGCCAAACAGTCATTAGCATTAGGAAGTCTGTTCAGACATGTTTGTGTAGGGGTTATGGAGAAATACCTTCTGGGGTATTTCTATCATTGTCCTTGTGGAGGTCAATAGGAAAAGATTTGAACTGAGTTCATATTTCAAGGTCAAATAAATAATTATGTATCTGTCAGAAGTATTACTCCATGAGTTTATACTTCACAGAAATTTTTTCATGACAATCATGGCTAATTGTGCTCAGGGATACCTGCATTTATATAAAATGAATGCTTGAATTTTTGTAAATGAAGGAAGGACACTCAGTGTGCTGCAAAAGTTAAAGGATTAATCACTAGTCTTGAAAATAGTAATTTTTTTACTTCAGTGCCTCACAGTGAGAATAATCACAGCTTGACATCCGACCCACCGTTCAAGTCTCAGATATATCAGATTTCATACCAATTCTGCATAGTTTCTGATATGTTTGCCTTTCCACATCACATTAAACAGTGACCACTGTTTCTGTTCTACTGACATTAATCGTAAAATCATATAATCATTAAATACTTTGGGTTGGATGAGATTTTCAGGATCATCAGGTCTAACACTAACAAGTCACAATCATGTTCCTCAGCACCACATATACACATCCTTTATATTCCTCCGAGGTATGTGAGCCCATGACTCACCTGGAAAGCTTGTTCCAATGTTTGATAACCCTTTCAATAAAGAAAGCTTTCCTTATATCCAATGTACAACAACCCTGATGCAACTCAAGATCATTTCCTCTTGTCCTTTCACTTGTAACTAAGGAGAAGAGACCAATATTCATCTCTATATACAGCCTCTTTTCAGGCAGCTGAGGACAGAATTAATGTCTCCTCCTTAGGCCTCCATTTGTACAGGCTAAACAAACCCAGTTTCTTCAGATCATGCTCTTAAGTCCTGTGCTTTCTACCTACCTTTTGCTAACTCCATTGTCCTTTGGACACATTGCAGCATCTGGATTCCTCTTGCAGCACAGGGCCCAAAAATAACCACAGTACTCAAGGTGTGGCTTCACCAATGCCAAGTGCAAAGGTAGAATCACTTCCTTACTCCTGCTGCCTACACTGTTTCTTATGCAGAAAGCATTGGCTTTCTTGGTGATTTGAGCACACTGCTGGCTCATATTCAGATAGTGTCAGCCAGCATCCTCACATTCTTTTATTCTGGACAACTTTCCAACCACTCTTTCCTCAACCTGAAGCATTGCATGGGATTGCTATCATCTAAGTGCAGAACCTGGCCCTTGGATTTGCTGTAACTCACACCCTTAGCCTTGACCCATCAATTCAACATGTCCAAATCCCTTTGTAGAACATTTCTATCCTCAAGCAGGTCAACAAACCCACCTAACACTGTCACCTGCACACTTATTTAGGGTGAACTCAACCCCCTCATCCATATCAATGAAAAACCGTAGAATCACTGTATAGGTAAGGTTGGAAGAGACATTAGAGGCCTTCTACTCCAACCTCCCTGCCATGGACAGGGGCCTATCTCAACTAGCCTTGGTTGCTCAACGCATCTAACTTGACCTTGAGCACATCCAGGTAGGGGGCATCTACAACCTCTAGGTGAAATCTATTCCAAAATCTCTCCACCCTTGTACTGAAGAAATTCTTCCTATGATCTAGTTAAAACTATTGAAAACAAGACCCTAAGAAACCAAGGGAGTCTACTCTCCTTAAGAGTTTTCAGTTAGCAAGCATAACGTTTTAGAGATTATTTATGCTGTTACAACACTTTTTCGAAGGCATAATTATTATGAAGTACAAGGTGAAGTTTTGATAGATCATCACATGCTAAAGCCTGGAATATTCCCATAGCTGTAAATGATATAACATCTACTGTATATTTACCTGAAGTAAAAATCTGGCACTGTCCTACATTAGAGGAGGTCCAAGATAGGATTATATTATATGCAGTCTTATCTGACCTGCATATCTTTGAACATAATCTAGTACAAGAAAGTAGATGTCTTCAATGACAAATATTTGTGTTTTAAAGGGCAAAATGTGCTTTCTGCAGAAACATATGGAATAGAATTTATTACTTCTGTGATAACAATCTCAGCTTTGTATGAAGAGTAAGTTACCTTCTCCTATTGATGGAGACTGGAAATACCCAAACTGTGGGAAATGGGAAGACAGTTTAATAGTCATTAAAAAAACCCCAACAAACAAAAAAACAAATAAAACCACCCAAGCCCACAACGACAAATTCCCTGCTTAGAATAAAGACAAGCTTGTGTATACTTCTGGAAGAGAAAAAATCTCCACACTTTCTGGTCTTTATTACAGTTCAAGTAATTTCTGGATAATTTTATTTTCAGAATTATTTTTTTCTATGGATTAAAATAAATGTGGCTTTATTAAGTGGTGGAAGAGGTATTCTGTAACAAATACATGGCTTTAAGACTGTATTAGCCCCGAACACACTAACATAAAAATACCATGTAGATACATACACCTTCTGATCGAGCCATTTCCTTTGACGTAGACATGATGCTACTCGAGCTGCACAAGGATTTTGAAGGCACTGATATGTCTTTGGCAAGGTGACAGGATCTGCAAGGCTGTCTTGGACTGACATCTCAGGGCATGTAGGAAAGGCCAGGCACTCCAGAAAGTGCTAGTAATATCTTTAGGTAAAAGAATCCAGTCACAGGCTACCTTTGACTAATTATTGTAACAGCCTTGATTTTGTTAATTGGACTGCCGGCAAACTAAAAACTCTGCTTTCATTTGTGTGCTACTGGTTATGACATCAAATCTTATTTAGTGAATATAAGGCTGCAGTGAATCTCAAAAATATAGGCCAAACAACTTGTCCACCCACTGTAAGATCACATATGAGGAGAAAGGTTACGTGTTGTCTGGAATGCTGAGTTTGCTTAGTTATTAATTTTTATAAAATCTTTGTGATTAAACACACTGGCAAATGATTTACAGCTTCTTCCAACAAAAAAATTTTGATTTAACTTGCTGGCATAGAATGACATGTCAGATCTAAAGTTCACACAGCAATCACTCCTGTGATTAAGCAGCACCATGCTCATGCATCAAGGTGGCATAGAATGACACGTCAGATCTAAAGTTCACACAGCAATCACTCCTGTGTTTAAGCAGCACCATACTCATGCATCAAGGCATCTCACAGTGTCATTACTGCTTGCCTGGTGAACCACTGCTTCTCATTTTGCAATGTTGATCTTGTCTCGCATAGGGGAACTCAGTAGGATTAAACTAGGAGAAGTGTTACGCATTAAGCTGTAAAAAGCACTGTCCCAGTGTCACACAATATATCATGTGTTTCTCTATGGTATGGAGTAAAGAAAAAAGACTCACAGGAAGTAAAGTAGCAGTAAAGATGATTCATGCAATTCAGGAGTGAAGGAGTGAAACAAGAAGGAAAAGCAGGGTAAACTACGTATAAAATTAATGGTGTGGAAAATAAAGCAATGTTAGCAGACGTTTAAAAAAGCTGAAACTTTTCACCTACAGTATTATCTCTATAGCCTGTCCAAACAGAATTCAAGCTGTCTTTTCGGTCCTGTAGGATAAATGATACAATTTTCCAAAGATATTGTCATAATTCACTTATCTTAATCATTAAAAAAAAAAAATACAATGGTACTGAAATATGAGCATTATATACAATCCTCCTCCTTGGCAGAACAATTTTTTTGTTTGAAACCAGACAATTTCACTGATACCTGTTCTACAGCTCCAGTTGAAAACTGTTTGATTTAGTCAAATCTGATCAATTAACACATGAATTAACTAGAGACAAATGACTTGTGGATTAATAAAGAAATAGTGGAAGGAAGATTATTAGTGTAGACTTTAGTGTCTAAACTGGAAAAATACATGAAAAGTAAAAAAAAAAACAAAAATCACAAAAATTTGCTATTGAAGATAGCACTGAAAAGCTATATTTCAAATAAAAGTAAGGAAACTCTGTACAAGCATTGTCTATTTTTCATGAAATTCAGATATTCTAAAAGGCAAAAAAATATTGTAGCCTGAAAAACTATGTTCACAAAACCTGTGAATATAACCACTCTACATTAAGATGTCTTGAGCCAGTCAGCTGAGTCAAAAGTGCTAAAGGATGTATCCAAAAGGAAGCAACTGAGTCAGTAACTTTGGATGACATGGCATTGTAACAATGGGAATGGACATCCTTAATTCTCAGGTTGTTTGGCTAAAACATGTTGAAGTCTACACGGCATCTTAAATCTCAGTGAGATGAAGACTATAATGAGAATAGAATTCTGTCTTATGCAGAAATTAATTGGACTTATCTAAAGGCCAGAAACTCTTGCTCCAACCATAATCCCAAACACAAAAATCATCAATGACAATTAGAAACTATGTTACACCTAAGTACTCAAAGTTAATCTCATTATATATCCTGTATCTTGTTGAAAGCAATAAGATTTCTGTGGCACAAATCCATTTGGCATACATCAGAGACGACTTATATACAAAGAAGTGCTAATACAGTCCCGGTTTGTGTTGCGGCATCATTCATCTGAAAGGGTAGGACTTAAAGAAGAAAAGTCTTTCTTGTGCCTTTTAAAATGTTTTGCCAGGTCCATAAATATGTTTCTCATTAACATATTAACATATAACTCATTAACATGTCAGAACTGGACATATATGCACAGGTGGGATCTATCTTTGGGTAGAAAAATCTTGTCTATTAAACAGCTTGTTTTGAGAGACACAAGTAAAGATTTTTCAAAGGACAATTTTGTCCTTAAAATTGTTCTGCTGTGTGGGAAAATCAGGAAGCTTTTGCTTGGTTTCCCCTCAGAGTATTTATTCTGGAATCATAAATTTTTTCTTACGTTCACTTTTTAAAAAAGCTTCTGAAGGATTTTGTATCACCATTTTGTATCACTTATCTCTGTAATATCAAAGTGGGTATTAATTACAGGAATTATAATATACTCTGAACATATTAGTGTGTAACCTAAGGTGGCTTGTTTTTTATTGAAATCTTTCCAGCTCTGGGTTTATTCTTGCTAACTATCCAGTGGGAAGGGCTTAGTTTGTTTCCCGACAAACAAGTGCATCTTGACCTTAAGAGCTGCCTTCAAGTGCTTGAAGAACTCCTCTTAAAATCTAGTGCTCTGCCTTCTGAGAAAGAGCAATTTTACAGGTAAGTCAAGGAGGCCTTAAACAATGTTCCACAGTAGGAAATTTGTAGTGTCAGGTTAAGTAGTTTGTTTCAGCAGCATTTACTTCATCAGGGCCTCTGCTCTGTGAAAAGACTGTTGCTTTTTGTCTTAAAAATAAGTAGTGTCATTTTCTCTTTGCAATGAATTCTTTCATCCAATCACATTCCCGTATGCAAATATACCATAGCTGGAACAGATAAAAAGCACAAATAAAACCAGGAGCTCAGTCAGGACAAAAATCACTGCACTTCTCTCATATTTCATTTCACCTGTGTTTCAGGAACTCCTCAACTGAAAATATGAAGAAGCAAGGTACAGACAGTAATCCAGTTTTTCCAGCACTGCCTGAACCTCTCAAAGACCTGAAAATTAAGTACACCAAGGTTAGTAGCATTTGTGATTCTTAATTTTTCTTATGCATTCAGCTCAGTCAGTAGAATGTGTTCAATTTAATATAATATGAACCACAGAAGTAACTACAAATCATTGCTTAAAATATTCTGAACTGTTTCCAGTATTATAGATATTGGCAACTAATGTTCCATGATCCTTTTAACGTAAATATTTCAGGAAGCGCACAACTGTGATAGAATCGTTTTATATTGCACCTGGGACATTTATGCTTTTTTCTCCTGAAACAAAATTTCTGTAGCGATAAGTTGCTCACAAAGTATAAATGGAGAAGCAAAGGAAAAGTTTGTATTATTTTTCAGAACATTGAGAACAAAAGGTAAATGTTACTGTTACAAGCAAATTTAAACAATTATCTTAAATAAGCTTTTGTGGAAAGGAATGTGTGAAAATGAAACTAAAATAAATTTCATTCTGTCATCATTTTCTTAGGGGTTATGGAGCTGTTTTTCAGCTTAAACAAGTAAACAGATAAAATCTAACATCATGAATTACTCAATGTTGCCATAAATCTTTTGTAATAGGAAATTCTTTCCACACAAACAAAGATAAAGAAGGTCTGAATCCAGACGTAGGTTTCCAGATTGAAAAGGCACTTTGCCTGTTTTATATCAAAATATCTGCAAGAACGTTGAACAAAGTGTCGGCAGAAAATGTGGGAACTCTGGCCTCTGAAACATTCAGGTAGAACAATTGATCAGAAAGGACTTCTATCTGGAGACTCCTTCGTTACTGGTTGAGGTTTTTTTCCCCCCACATTACCTCTGCAATGGAAATTACTCTTATTTTATAAACTATTGCTTCTTTTCCAAAAGCAAGGTGTTCAGAGATTATCTAGATTAGTCCTTTTGATTCCGTTCTATCCTATTTTTTATGGAAAACACCTAAGGAGGTTTTGATGTGTGTATTTTTTTAATAAATCATGCAGGACCTTGCTTTGTAAATATTTAACAGGCTACAAAAGCGATGTAGTGCTGCCATGTGACAGCTTTCTACGGCTCTTCCTGTCTCAACAAAAAAACCACCACAAAACTGCAAAACCACAAAACAAACAAAAAACAGCTTAATTCAGAGAAGATACTTCAGTACATAGGTCATAGTGGTGTTCTAGAAACTACATGCTATTCATTTAATTTCATTTTTCTCAACAAGAACAGCAAACACAAGCAAAATGCTACCTCAGAAATCTGATGGACCTGAATATGCAAGACATAAATCCCTGTAGACATTTCTATCCTTCTGAAATACGAGTTACCAAAAAACCTACTTTATGTTAGTGTAAAAAGTAGCTATGAGACAGACAGCACCGCTGAAGTGTCTGCATTGTGCACTTGAGAATGTCACATAGTAAATGCTTCTTTCTTTTGCCCAGACAACAGATATCTTTTCTGTCATTTTCTTAAAAATCACGTAGTATGTGTCTGTGGGAAATGCAATGCACTTTGTGTGCAAAAGTGTGTACAAACAAGTAAGCAAATTCAACACACTCTTGCTAAAGTTTGATTTTTGAAGAGCTTTCCTTCCCACTTCAGATATCACACTGGATTATCTGGAAGCCACTGCAGTGCACTGAGAGACAGGGAGATGGAATAATAGAAATGTCATCCCATACCTGTCAGCAGTACCACAGTGTAATAAAAACTTTTCAGTCTTGTCTTCTTAACCATTCTGTCTCTCCTGTTTCATAAAGTTAGAATGTGTGATTGTTTTACTTAGTTACCTTGGAGGACTTAGGATGAGGGAAACACTAATTACTACTAATGTATGAACCTTTGTGTTTGAAGCAACCTGAACATCAGCAGATTCCTCACATCTGGGAACTCAATTTTCTCTCTTCCTATGATAGCATTGTATCAAATGCCATCACACAAGGATCTGGAGGCCTGCCTTCCACTTGTCTATGGTTCTACAAGTTGATATGGCTACATTTCAAATTATGAATATATATCATACAGCAAGGTGGGTTGTACTAGATGACCTTTAAGCATGCCTTCTAGCCAACACAGTCTATGATTTTATGCTTCTATGATAAAACTAAGCAATCTTCGGGGAACTTTAATTTCAAGGATTAAACTAAATATATTTTAAGCAGTTAAATTGGCTTGATGTTAATGCAAAAAGTGGTCTTGCACTGGCTTCACATCTGAACCTCCTTTAAAGATGTTCCATTGAAGTGAATGAGTGTTGGTTCCTGGCTAAAAATGTAGTACTAAATATTTAATTAGTCAACAATGAGAAAGTAGACGATTGTTTGGCAACTTATTTATGTCATGATGTCATCACATACACTAAGCCCTGCGATACTCTTTTTATCAGAGAAAAACAGATCAGTTAATTATTAGGTTGTAAAATTACATGATGTGGGGGGATGTAGAAAGTGCCAACACATTCTTAAACTAGGCTGCATGTGGAATAAAAAATTACTGAAATGAAGATGTGAAGAGTAAGACACTTTGAGTAAAGAAAAATTGGAGCTGAGTATCACAGAATGACAGAATTATCTATTGTATCATATACATTACAATCACTAGCTTCACAAATATGAGCAGTACAACTACATAAACCTAATTGGACTATCAGGGAGGAGTAATCCATTATAAACATACTGTAGAAACATGTTCCTTTTAAGATCACCTGAATTTGCAGATGCAAACCACTAACTGACAAATCAGAAACTTTAAATAAATAATGAATATATTTTCTCTGATTATTATTTCATTTCAGCAGTAAAATTTGATTGTTGCATCAATAATAACATAAATTTCTAAAAGTGAAAAAGTTTATATGAAACATTAGGCATACATCAAGTCCTTGTAAGGAAAAATCAGGGGGAAAAGACTTCACAGCAGATATTCCATAGTAATAAATTTGTTTAAAGCTTACAATTTTGGTCTTCAGTAGTCCTTTAATAATTTTACATATTTTTGCTCTGTTACTTAAACCACACGTATTTTAGAATATTAAATCAGAATTTAAGCACTTGAAATTAGCTTCCTCTTGGGTCACAAATAGCTTTCAGGTTTAGATGGAACCATAAGATTTACTGTCATCAAACTCATGAGTATGTGAATGATTCTCATAGTCAGTAATTGCAGGTGTGAGTAGTGGTCAAAATTTTTTTACCACTGTGCATAACCTCACCTAAGTGATGCTGAATTGCTTGCAGCATGTGGGAACCCAGATACAGCTCTTGCTTTTAAAAGGATGCTGGTAGAGTTACTCCCTCATTTACTGTCTGCACAAGTGAAACAGGCAGCTGGACTTGTTTGAAGAGCACTGTAATGAAAACTTTTCCAAAGCAAGAATTGCAAGATATCTGGTGGCCGTCTTATGGTGGGAAGGCTTTGTGCATCCATAAACTTGAAAGATTTGGTGGTACCTAAAGAAAAATTGGTTAGACATTTCTTTCCAGGAAAGAGAGGCTGGGGTTGTTCAGCCTGGAGAAGAGGAGACTCAGGGGGACCTTATCACTCTGTAACTACCTGAAGATGAGTTATAGATAGGTGGGGGACAGGCTTTTCTCCCAGGCAGTTAGTGATAGGACAAGAGGTCATGGCCTGAAGCTGTGCCAGGGGAGAATTAGGTTAGATGTTAGGAAGCATTTCCTCATTGAAATGTCGATTAGACATTAGAATGGACTGCCCAGGGAGGTGGTGGATTACCCATCCCTGGAGGTGTTTAAGACAAGACTGGATGTGCACTTAGTACCATAGTCTAGCTGATATGGTGATGTTAGGTCACAGACTGGGCTTGATGATCTCAGAGGTCTTTTCCAGCCTCAATATTTCTGTGAATTTGTGTGCCCAAGTGGTCAAAAAGGCCATAGGCATCCTGGCCTGTATCAGGAATAGTACTGCCAACAGGAGCAAGAAGATGATCTTTCCCCTCTACTCAGTTTTGGTGAGGCCACACCTTGTGTCCAGTTTTGGGCCCCTCACTGCAAGAGGGACATTAAAGTGCTGGTGAGGGTACAGACATGGCTGCAAGGCTAGTAGAGGATTTGGAACACGTGTCATACGAGGAACAGCTGAGGTATCTGCGGCTATTCAGCCTAGGGAAGATGAGATTGAGGGAAGACCCTATTGCTCTCTACAACTACTTCAAAGGTTATAGAGAGGTAGGTGGTGGTTGGTCTGTTCTCCCTAGTGGCAAGGAAATGGCCTTAAGCTGTGCCAGGGGAGATTCAGGCTGGTTGTTAGGAGGAATTTCTTTACTGAAAGGGTTGTCTGGCATTGGAACAGCCTGCCCAGAGAGGTAGCTGAATCACCATCCCTGGAGATGTTTAAGAGAAGAGTAGATGTTGCTCTGGGGTACATGGTTTAGTGATGACATTAGGGCTAGGAAAAAAATGGACCCAATGGTTTTGAAGGCCTCTTCCAACTGAAACTGTTGTATAATTCTATGATTCTATAAGGTGATGAGACTCAATATCTTTCAGCAGAGTTACTGTTTGGGCTGTTAGAGGCAAGGGTGTTCAGAGTCATACAGTATAGACACTGACATGGCAGTTTCCATCTAGCAGATACTCTGTAAAGTAATGTAAAGACCTTTCAAAATGCTTATGGACTGAAGTGGAAAAAAGCACACTGAGATGAAACAGAAAGGTAAAGGACATGCCATGTCTTCTTCTTCTCTATTCGGGTAATAGAATCAACTGTCTAAAGAACGACTAAAATACTGCAGTTTTGTGGGTAACTTCAATCCCAAACTGTCAAGTTATTTGAACTGAAACCAGTTATTTCAGAGAACCAACATATTATTGTATACTAACACTGGGAAATAAACCCATTCAATTATTTTAATTGCAATAATGTGTTATGTGGCCTCTATTTTAACTTTGGTAGCATGCACAGAATGCACACAGAAATGTGTATTTCCACATCTAGTGCACATAGGTCTGAAAGACATTAATTCTTTGGGTTATTGAAATAAAAAAATTCTTAGCTCCTAAAAAAAAACAGTGAATTAAGAGTTACAAACAGCTTGCAATAGCATTTTTAAATGCTTGCAAACTAATCCTTAAGCCTCATAGTCCATCGTCACAAAAAACACCTTCACATCCTGTGGCACAGATGTACAGGTTTTCTGTATTTACATCTGACAAACCAGCAGAAAAATATCCAAGATAGCAATACACTCCTGACTGACAGACTAAACAGTGTAAGTTATTGATCCCAAATGGGATTTCTTCAGCAGGACATGGGAAGTAATTGCCCATTATCATCTGCAGTTGGCTGGCACTTCAATGTTGCCTGGACTTAGAGATCCACATCCAATTTGCTTGCAGCTTGTACTCCACAGCATCCAATGGGCAAGGCTTCATGCACATTCGTGAGTGCAGCTGCCCGGATTGCATGTAACACTGCTTATCTGAAGAGTTTTGACTTTTTTTCATTCTCTTTCCTGTCTTTCATACCTGCACATGAAAGAGTACTACCTAGCTTATGGAAGACATCTGGATAGTTTGATTTATACAGCCCTGATACAATGTATTATATGTATTTATTATAATGAAGTTATGTTTTAGATGGAAATGGTATTAGAAACATTAATAAGAAAGATATTCTAAACTAATATTATGGGTGATATTATTTAGTGCAATAAATGTAATATTTATACAAATGCTGTAAAAACTTCCAAAAATGGTATGTTTTTCTATTATTCCTTTCACAGACAGATATGAATTTGGCACTCTGTAACATCATAACAGTGTTATGTTAATATTTACCTTTTACTTTGTCTCTTCTTGACAATGTAGCTAGTTACTATGAGTGGCTTTTTTCATATTAACCATTTAACTGCTATGTTCACCCTTCCACAACCATCACAATTCTGTGTGGATATTGCAGGGACTTATATATTTATTTCCCTGACAGTTTTATTTACATATTTATTTCCTTGATAGTAAAAGCAGGAGTCTGTTGTTTGGACCGGATGGTCAGAGGTAGCACTGACAGTCTTTATGTGATGCACACATAAAGCTAGATAAAACATTTGGGAATATATTAATAGCAAATTATTATTATATCCATACAGAGATTTTTTTTTTTTATATTTCTTAGCAAATTTAATATTATGTGAAATATCTGTTACCTGAAGTTCCTTAATTTCTGCTGTTTGTTCTCTAAATTTTTACATCTGTGTAATACCATGCAAATTCTCAGTAAATACAACAATAGTAGTGCATATTTCTAGATTTTTTTGTCATCTATCACTTAGCAGTTGATGAATCAATTCATTTTGAATCATCCTTAGTATGGCTGAAGAGAAAATTCTGAAATGTTATGGATTTTTTTAATAAATACAAGAAGTCCATATTTTTTTTTACCTTTTTTAGGATACTATATACAGTGTCACAATATTTGTAGTGTCTACACCAAAAGCTCATTGGTAGCCCTTTGGGTCCTTGAAGTATCCTCTCCTGAGGTAATTTATGCCAAGAATACAAGGCCTCTCTGAGACACTTAAAATAATATATTATTCTCACTTGTTCCCTGTTAAGCTTACATTGCCCATCACATAGACAATTCTTGTCAACCTTCTGTCACTCCAGAGATCAAGACTGGTCCAGTTCCTCTATGTTCTGATGGTATAAGCATACAATCTACCACAGGGTCAACAAATGCCTTGCACTTCTGTGGGTCTAATGTGGCTGGCCAGCAAATCTACACAGCCCAGTGTAAAGTTATAAGTTTCCTCCTCCTGGCTGAAGATAGTGAACCTCTATTCCTCATCCTCATCATAATATTCACTGCCTGATCTTTACAGTGTAAGACCAGAAGTACCCTCATCAGGATCAGATGTTCTAGGAGGTTGCTGATGTGGAGTTGAGTTCCTGCCTCAACTGCAGTCCATCGAGAGCACTGAACCATGGCTCAACAGGCACAGGCCAGGCACCAATACAGTGCTAGAAGCTGCTAGTTTTCATTGGGATAGGAAAGTCACTCTTCTATCTGACAGAGTGTCAGTTTAGCAGAGTTACTTGTCTGTCCAGGGGTAAAAGCCCAGGCTACAGAAGGTGAACCTGCCCAAAATCCTTCCACAAACACTGTCACCCAGGGACTTACTGCCTTAGGGCATATTTCAAAACTGCCTACCCCAGAGATTGTCTTCTGTTATACCCAGATAAGACCAAATTCCACAAAGCCCATAGCATGACAATAATATTAATAAGTAGTACTACAGAGCTCATGTAAGGCTGTGTGAGAAATTTGGGAGTTTGCTTAGTAAGACCTTCAACATCAGTCCTGTGTGGGGAGAGGGAAGTGTTATTCCCTGATAAGACTCACACAGCATAGTAGGCTGACAGCATCCAGATACAGTGCATAGCTATTATTTGTGTTAACATGTGCTCAAATAGACCAGGCAAGAGATGGGAAATGCTGTCAACAGACTCCTTGGCCCACACAGGAGCTTGGCGTTAAATGGCTCTAGCTATAGCAAGTTTAGAACAGAACTGTTGTTGACCCCAGGTTTTGGCACCAAAAAAGGACTGTGGTAATTTAGCCATGGCTGGGGGTCAGATGCCCATCAAAGCCACTCTGTCACTCTTTCCCTTCTTGGGTGGATAGGGGAGAGAAAAATATAACAAGAGCCGAGCACATAAAGACAACAGTTTAATAAAGCACAAAAGTTGTTAATGAAAACAACCCACATCCTTGATGCTCTGTAAGTGAGCATGCATCAATAGCTGAAACACCTGTGTGTTATCCACCACCACCATACACAGTGCCATGACATATGTCACAGGGAGGATCATATCATCTCAGCCAAACCCTATACATATCCGTAGTATAACCACTGGGAAGTAGCAGCATTGTAGTGTGAAAATGTTCAGTTTGAGATCCTGCACTGTTTCCAAAGGAGGTGCAGAAACTAGCTTTTAAAACAATGACTAGATGTGCCACTGTTTCCCATATATTTTCATATAGAAAATACTGATTTGTATAGGAGTATATGTATATCTGTGGGCCACAGTCATCTTCTGTTCATAATTTACTCTTGAAATTCTGCCTATGGTCAGCTGCTGGAAATTTTAATCTAGGCAACATATACTTTTTGTTATGTGCTGGTTCAGTCTGGAAGACTAGTCATCCTTTCCTTGTTAGGATAGACACTAAACCAACAAATTTTTAAAAAGGAGTTTGTTCTTTCATCAATAAAGTAATTAAAGCTTTTTCAAGGCAACAATTTTATGAGGCAAGGCTTTTATGTGTTGCTAAGTGTGGTGTTAAGAGTGTCCTCTCTGTGAAAGTCACAAACTACAAACAGAAAGTACAGCCTGGGCTTTCTCTAAGGTTGTTAATAATGTACTTCTGGTGAATACATCACTCTTGTTTCACTCTTCCTATTTTTATTTAATGGAGGAAATTCTGCTTTAAAAAAAATTAAGAGCATCATGTTTCTGGTTTTAAAACTTGATTATGAACACATTCAATGAAGCATGGGTTCACAAAGGATTTTGGTGAATACTAAATTATCCCCTCCCTAATCTCTTGCTATTTTTCTTCTACAACATGAAAATAGAGAGGTAGACTTGCTTGGTTTTTCACTCTGCTTAAGTGTTTCATTCGGTTGGCTATGGTGGGTTTTTTTACACTGGTTATTTTTTTGCTGGAATCTTCTCTTTTCAGCAGGATAGAGTACAGAGAAATCAAAGCAAAGCTAAATAAAACAGTGTTCTCCAAAGTACTACATGAAGTCTATATACAAAACCTAAGGAATGGGTTTACTTCTGTTGGAGGATAGAAGAGGAAGACCCTACATTTTTACCAACCCTGTGTATCCCTAAAACAAGTAATTATAGAGAGGTCCTTAGGATTCTACCTACTTTATGGATCATAGACTTCAGTTTGAGAAGATGTCTTTGAAAAAATATCCTCTTATGTTATGAAACAGTTTGTCTCTCACAAGAAAGTTAATTTTACAAAGCTGTTCCTGTTTAAGTGCATATGCAATTACTCATGTCTTCATAATCATATAGAAACAGCTATTTAATTTGTAATTGAAGTACCTATCAAACAGGCAGCACTCAGCTATGTAAGACAGATATGTTCATTAAAACAGTAACAATAATAGATATATATAGATATATATGAGTTGCTAAAATTGTTGCACTATTTCTTCCTCCACAGATATTTATAAACAATGAGTGGCATGATTCAGTCA
Source organism: Upupa epops (assembly GCA_013397515.1). Lineage (NCBI taxonomy): Eukaryota > Metazoa > Chordata > Aves > Bucerotiformes > Upupidae > Upupa > Upupa epops. The sequence continues at coordinate 20,022 of VZRI01014078.1, read as the reverse complement.
GTGGTAAAAAATTTGCAGTCTTCAACCCTGCAAATGAAGAGAAAATCTGTGAGGTTGAAGAAGGTGATAAGGTAGAGTTTTCCTTCTTGTTCTTAATCCGAGCTTTAAATCCACATCTGTGTATTAAAAGCAGAAAGGCAAGTATCTACCTGTGTCAATGCAGAAGACCACTTAAAAAAGGTAACTAATTTATCCTGTGTACCTTCTTCTGCAAACACGATTTCATCTTTTCACTGTTAAGATAGCTTGTAAACATTCACTGAAAAACTCTGTGCTTAGGATCTTTCTCATGTGAGGAAGGTTCTGAGTAACTTTTTTTCTGGTTTTGTTAATAAGATTGATTTTTTTTGTTGTTATCTTTGATCAGTGATATCTAATAATTTGAGATTTTTGTTATTTTTTTCCTAGTGCTTCCTTACACAGTAGAGTAGTTTGTTCATGACAAATTCATACAAGACTTTTCATTAGAGATGACATGAAGTGAACAAAACTCATAATTTTCAACATACTCGGTAAATGTGATCACTACCAGAAGCATATTTGGCGGTGTCTTCTCAATGCTGTTCACTTCAATTATTTTTTCTGAAAAATATGTTGAAACATAAAAAAGACTCTGAAGTTGAAGGTAACCTATGAAATAGACACCAAGTCTATCAAAACTGGCTCCACACAGCATGTTGAATTGATTAATTTACGCAGAGAACTAAAACAATTGTTGACTCTTGTAAAGATGCATTTATTTTTTTATATTTATGAGGATGTTTTTACTGAATAATTGCAGATATAATCATAGAATCATTAAGGTGGGAAGAGATTTCCAAGATCATCAAGTCCAACTGTTAACTCAACCCCACCATGACTATTAAAATATGTTTCCAAGTGCCACATCTACATGTTTTTTGAGCATGTTCCAGGGATGGTGGCTCGACCATGTTCCTAGATAGCCTGATCCAAAAATTGATTGCTCTCACAGAAGACATATTTACTGAAGTGTAATCTAAATCTCATCTGACACAACTTGAGCCCATTTTCTCTTGTCCCATCACTAGTGACCTGGGAGAAAAGACCAAACACTGCCCCCCCCCCCCCGCCCCACCACCCAACCACG
>VZRI01014078.1:8555-18834 GCA_013397515.1 Upupa epops | reverse complement strand
TTGTCCCCTCACTAGTGACCTGGGAGAAAAAACCAAACACCGCCCCCCCCCCCCGTTTACAACACCAGGCTTAGCAAATCAGAGTTCAAATAATAAAAGATGTAATAAAGATCTCATCCCTTAAACATGCATATCTGTATTTTTATTACATATGTTTCCAAGTGCATGAAAGTGATTTTCATACCAATGAACAGCTTTTCATCAATGAAAACTACCATAAGACTTGTAAACCATTTATCTGTGTTACCTTACTAACAATAAGCACAATTTCCTTCAGAATATTGTATAAAAATTCATTCTGAAACAAAAATGTTCTTTTGAGAAATAAGTAGAAACACAATTCAACACAGTCTTAGTTACTGTGCTCAGTAGTTTCATCATGAGTCTTCTATTAAATTTTGGCTCAAAACCTATCTGTCTAATGCATGAGTAATAGTGAAAATACATTATTAAGAAGATCATAGTGAGAATAATTTTTTACTTTATATTATCTAAGATGGCTAAGAAAGTCTGCATTAATCTGTTTTTTGATAATTTCATCTATCTAAACAACATTTTTTCAAATGATGATCTTTTCAAATGCCAATCTTTTCAAATGCCTATTTTTCTTGCTTTTCCTTAATACCTGCTACCTGTATAATGCTCAGACACTAAAATTATTTGAGCATCTTCAGCCAAAGAATTCTTCTACCATGTTGTTAATTTCAAAATTGCACCCCACTGGAACCAGACAAGCTTTTGATGTAAAATGACCTCTCTTCAGTGTTTAAAAATCAAATTACACTGCAAATCAGGGTGTCCTGATAATTTACTATTACCAACTAAATGAGACACAACCTGCAACTGTTCACTTACAATTCTGATTTTTTGTAGCTTTTGTTTCTTACAAGCAAGCTAGCAACTCATTAAATGAAGAGATAATACTGTTCATCACACAGGTTTGCTTTCTCTCCAGTAATTTTGCAAACTAATGTGTAATGACAACTGCTATTAACTAAATTGCCTAGTGAAATGTACAAACCTAGTAAATAACAGTCATTGAGTCAATATTCTAGAACCTAGTCTTTAGTTAATGAGCCAAGAGATTTTAGGAATTTAATTTGTGGGTACAATAGCAAAGACAAAGGGCTATACACTGCCTTGCAGTGGTATTTTAAAAAAAAAATAAAAAGATTACAAAGCATAGGCACGTATGTGAGTGGGAACTATTTTCCTTTCAATTTGACAGCTCTTTCAAGCTACATTGGCTAATCCTAAAGGCCCTCTGTAATAATAAAGCAGCTCAACAAATGGTCGTTTGGATGAAAAGAAAATGTACTTCTGTCAAAGTCTAAACTACAGCTGAAAGAAGATAGCAGTCCTTATACTCGTGGTGTATGCAAATTTATGTACGCAAATTAAATTTTACACAGTTGCAGAACACATTTTTCCCCCTTATTTTTCATTCACAGGCCTTTATTAGCTTTATTTTTGTTTGTTGTTTGTTTTAATTATTTCTGTACTTGGAATAGAAAGAACACGTGGCACTGTATTCAGTTTTAGTTTACATAATTCACACAAGGATGCTTTATGTTTTCCCCTTGCTCTTTTGCAGCCCAGGTCAAGGCATACCACCAGGTCAAAGCTGTAGAACATTTATGATGTTTATTGCACATTTAACAAACAAACAAGACTGAGGACAGAATCAGTTATCAAAATAAATGTTTCTCTGTTTAATCCACAGGCAGATGTAGACATAGCTGTTAAAGCAGCTAGAAAAGCTTTTGAGCTTGGGTCACCCTGGCGTACAATGGATGCTTCAGAGCGAGGAAGGCTTTTGAATAAACTAGCTGATTTAGTCGAACGAGATCGACTGCTTTTAGCTGTAAGTATATGTGAATGGAAATACTGAGGGCAAAAAAGACTGTGCTCTGGTTTTTAAAGGAAGAAAGAAAGAAAGAAACAAGACATACTACGTTATTGCAAAGTCATGATGTCTCAATACATATTGTTCCTTTATATTGCAAGTTGACCTTATTTAAAATGGCTTGCATTTTTGTTTATTAACACCCCACATCCATAAAGTAATTTGGTATTTGATTAGCTTTAAGTCAATACTTAAGCCACTGAAATAAATACAGTTTCTATTGTTGATTCTTAGGACACCAACAAATGCTTAAGATATGTTTATGTGAAGGCCTGAATCAAGGCCTGAACAAAAGCCTGACTGAGCACTTAACAGGTAGAGGAAGTCACAGCTGTGAGAATTTTTTTTTTTGTTATGGCTATATTTTTTTTTATCACTCTGATCCCCATGTTTGTACAACTGCCCAGGATCAAAATTATTACATATCAGTATTTCATACAATGATTAAACACCTCTCCTGAAGCTCCAGAACCACTGAGAATTCATTCTGCTTCTTAGGTTTCAGTCTGTTGTGATGTTTGAAGCTACAAAATTCCTAAGACTAAGAGAATAATTTTCTCTGTGTTCAAACAGAAACTGCAGTGCTGAATATATCACTTGGAATGGCAAGAGCATACTGAAAGGCATCAAGTATTCTTGGCTTCTCCCTTTGTTCTGTTCTCTTCCAAGTTTATCTGCAATGTGGCTGGTGAAACTTCAGAGAGGAGTTATGAATTAAATACTGTGCTTCCCCTAAAAGTAAGGGGGAAAAGGTGGCAGGGGTCATTCACTGATGATGTTATGTCCTCTGAAGCAACCACTATGTGTATCAGGCCCCCCTGCTTTATAAAACAGAGGCTAAACATCATCTGCTGATGAGAAGTAGAGAATAATCTTTATCATTTACCTTTGCTTCCTTCCACAAGTTGGATTTCCTTTTCTGCTTTATGTAACTGCTGTTGCCTTTATCTGCTAGCTTTTGCTCTATTTTTGCCTCCCTTGGGGGAAGTGACAGTGTGACTTTGGTGGGCATCTGGCCCCTAGCCAGGACCAAAACACTAGAGTAGCTCACTTGAATAAAACGTTTCTCATTTGTAAATTGTACACTGAGATCTTAAAATGCTAAGTATCCTTCACAGGTGAAGTAACAAAATATTTTTACTAAAGATGAAAACCTCTGAATTGAACCTTCTGAATTGAAGCTTGAGAACCAAAGGCATGAGAATGATTATCAATACTTGTTATTAACCCTGTAATTGCTATTTTCTGCAGACAATGGAAGCCATTGATGGTGGGAAACTCTTTTCCACTGCCTACCTAATGGATTTAGGTGCCAGTATCAAAACACTACGCTACTGTGCAGGCTGGGCTGATAAAATCCACGGGCGCACTATTCCAATGGGTGAGTAGTTTTCAGGTGACAGAAGTACACTACTGAAGCCAATGTGATCTGCAAAAACCTGTCTTTTTCTAAAAGTTGTGCAACATAAAATATCCCAAATTGAAAATATTTTAGATAGTTCTTAATATACAGTATTCAAGACTTCCCAGGTTGATGGCTTTAAACATTTAATGCAGTCATTCACACTCAGTTCTTGCACTATACAGCACTAACAAGCAGTTTATTGAATAAAAGATTTTAGCCTGCACGTACATCAAGGAACTCTGGTAAGTGACTTTTGCACAGCAATGTGTAGTTTATGCAGTGGCACAGCAATGAGAAACAGATATTTACTTATTAAAGCTAAGGTAACACAAAGAGTAGTATTTGTTATATGATAAAGTATTATGAAGACTATTAAGATAGGAATGAGGAAGCTTGATTTTACTGAAATTTCATTCCATTCTCTTTTCCATTAAGCAACTGCATGAAAGCATTGTTTCTAGCAATCTTCTTTCAGAAAGAATTAAGGAAAACCAGAGTGATAAGTACTTCCAACTTTTTTGCATCAAACAGTTCTCCATATGACTCTGAATGGAAGACATTTATTTTAACCCAAGATAATTTATACTTTATAGACTTTATTTAAGCTAAGATTTCATAATTTAAAGTGTATGATATGTACCTAGCAGTACTAATAGCTTTTAAAAGGGCACTTTTCAGAAAGAAGACAGTGAAAAGAAATAAAAAAAGAAATAAGCAATGCTCATTGATGTGCTGTGCACACCATATTGAGAAACAGGGTTATCATTACAAAAAGTCAGTCAGATTGGAAAAAAAAAACCCTTGCAACTATGAATAAAGTAGATATTGAATCCAGGTGTTCTTTACAGATGTGTTTTTGCATAGTTAAGATTTCAAAAATATAATTTATAAGTAAAATTATATCCAACTAAGCTTGGTACTCAACTTTATCTTCTGATTTAACTGTTTTGCCTATATGCTTTATCTGAATGTTTGTTTCTTCTAGATGGAAATTTTTTTACATTCACAAGACATGAGCCTATTGGTGTGTGTGGCCAAATTATTCCTGTAAGTTGGAGCCATATATGTAAAATAGAAATGTTTCTGTTACAAATGGAAATGCTATTGAAATGCAAGTGCATTTGTGAAATGTTACCAGTAAGTCAATCTCACATTCTAGAAGACACAGACTATCCAGAGTGCTCATCAAGTTATGCAGCAGTCAGTCCATCCCAGTCCTGCCTCTCCTCTGCAAATAGAGGCAGAATACACCTCAGTTGACTGACCGAGGGGTTATTTTGAAAGACAGGAGTGTGTTTACTTGTAACTGAAAGAATTATAAAAAAACAAATATTAAAGAATTATATTAACAGCCTAAAACACAATAAATTCTTTGGGACTGGAAATATCTGTTCTGCTCTGTAGAACATCTGGATTATTCTATATGACTAATACTCATTCTTTGTGCTAATGGTACAAGTTAGATCACAAAGAATGTGACCAGTAAACACAGTGATACTGAGCATTATTTTCCCAAGCTCCTGTTTGGAGTGTTTAAATCCACAGTTCTGAAGCCACTTTAAGATTCAAATGGGCTTTCTGACTCAGAGCATCCAGATCATTGAGAAATTCAACTTTTAAAATTATTTGTGAGATCTACACAGCTTCAGTGGGTGTCTCTGAGTATGATTATATGCACTAGATACCCATAATCCACCCACCTCTTTGCACATGGTAGGTGTGAACAGCCTGACCTGAACTGATCAACCAGATTCTGAAACAGTCAGCTTGTCTATTATGTTTGCTCAGCCATGTGGGTCCCATCCGTGTTCAGTTGAGCTTGCAGATTTGGTATCTGTTTAGACTAGTACAGTTACTTAAAGAACATTACTGGAATACATTTGCATCCAGACTCTAGGAGATCTTGGGATTCTGCTGGTTTAGAGCTTATTATATATAAAGCATGGCACAAGAAGTTCAAGAACTCAGACTCAAGACAAGTTAAAGAAATAAAACCACTAGATGTGGGCATTCCTAATAAAATTGCATCCTGGAATTATGAGGAAATTGTACAAACACTGGCTGCCATTATAAAATGTTTAAGGTAATCTCAGTATATCTTTATTTTCTATCCTTTGAAGTGTAAGCCCACAAACCTGTAGGCTTTTACATAAATCGCCAACTTTGAGAATTACGTGAACACTGCTAGGTTATTATTTCCATATCCCTTCTAATCATGGAGCTCTACTTTAATGATGATGATCCAGAAAAACTGTTCATGCTTTACTTATGGTTTCTGTGCTTTTGTAACTTTTGGGGTGGGGTGAGATTTAGGAGAAGGAGAGAGATAAAAAACAGTTGCCTCTGTACTTCTCCAATCCTTTCTGACATAGTAACTAAGAGTTAACCATGCTTTTCCCCACTTTCAGAAAGGTAAGGTACATGACAGTTTATGTGCTGAGACTCATGGGTTCAGTGCTTCCAAACCTACTAGAAATATTCTCAAAGGGGCAAGCCATTTTTCTCTCAAGTTGTTTCTCATACTGTTGAATGTGGGGTCTACTGGAGTAATCTGCTTTGAAGTCTGTCTGGACTGACCACAGCACAGAGCTGCCAGTGAAACATCTAGGGAAGAAGCAAAGGCAGCATTAAATATTATCTTGTCTCTATTAGAAACCTGAGTTGTTGATGGATATGGTCAGTTAAGACAGCAAAACTCCCAATTTTCCCATTAATTGTCTAAGTGCTTCTCAGAGCAGTACACCTACAGTGAGACCTGTTCTGTAAAACCTGGGAACCCCTGGACTTGGATATACCAAAATCACTAGTCTTTGTATAACATGTCTTGCAAGGTGATTTTTCAAAATACCTTCATTCTGAAAACAGTTCAACAAAGAGTTCAACCACCCAGTGGACAATTTGCAATGTTATCATAGAAAAAGAAAAGGCATTTTGGTGATATATTAGAAATGGGATATACCTTCTCATCTTTCAGTGGAACTTCCCGTTGCTTATGTTCATCTGGAAGATTGCTCCTGCCCTTTGTTGTGGAAACACGGTGGTTGTGAAACCAGCAGAACAAACCCCACTGACTGCCCTTTACATGGGATCCTTAATTAAAGAGGTAAGCCATCAACAACAGAATTTTTTTGCTCTTTTCAGAAATGTAAAAGTATACTGGAGTTGAAGTAATAGAAAAGGTAATATAAGCCATGCTGTCCTCTGCCAGTACTTCTCATAGCATGTCTAGCCTTGTACTGTGGAACTTACCTTACTGTAAACCCATGAATCCAATCCAAAGTAAAAAGATGCATGTCCTCCAGTTTACTCCACATACATAAAAAAACCACAATAGCAGTTTAGTAAACCCCATTCCTTGGCAAACATTTTTATATTACAAAAGAGCAGTACATTTGGACGTCAAACACAAACAACGAGTCAAGGGCAGAGTATCCAGAAGTGCATGGCAATGACTTTGTTAACATAGCTATCACAGAAAAGTACCCTTTCATACAGCTAAATTCTACTTCCTTTTTAATTGAAAAAACTTTTCATCCCAGTTCATTATTAACAGGGAGTTGTAAAATTGAACTAGCAACTGCTGCCAAACTTGTGAACTCTCATCACACATAAAACAGCAGAATACACTTTGTGCTCTTGATCACAAGCGTAGTAGTTTCTCCAGTGTCTTCAAAGGTATGCTGACTATACCCAGAAAAGAACAGTTTAACAATTTACCTATCTTGCTTCCTAATAAAATCTAGCATTTAAGGGTTAGCACAGGTGTCAACAATCATTGGTGCAATAACCATGCAGATTACTAATGGAAATTACTTGGCACATTTCATTGTTCTGCTTCAAAACAATGACTCAGCAAAGCATATTGGCTGATTATAGGTTAATATTTCACAGAAATCAATCAGTTGTAATGAAGGAGCCGTGTCTTGTGGTTATTGCATCACAGAGTAAATATTAGATAATATAGGGGAGGAGGATTGCTTAAAATATATGATAGATACTTCATTAATTCTAACTAAGTATCAGAAAGTTTATTTTTCTGAAAAAGCAAATTAGTCCTGCTCCAAGTAGAAATAAGTACTCATTTTGTTATTCTGATTTCCTGAAAAACATGGCCCACATGGAATTATGATCAGGGGAACTTCCATTATTACAGAGTGGTAATGATTGATATAGTATTAGCACATTTTTACTGAAAGGCTAGATGATTCTCCCTGTACCCCCTATTCAGCTGGATGAGGGGTTTAAGTGTATAATGATTAAATACTTTTGGAGAATTATCAAGTATGTACTGTGAAGCACTAAAAAAAGTAAATTTTATTATGTCTTTCAAGGTTTGTTCACCCTAATCTATCTGAATATTAATTTACACCCAAATTACCCAAATAAATTTGAAGCCCAAATGCCTGATGGTGGTCAAAACTGCTATGATCAGTAGCTGTGGGAAACTTGTTGTGAAACTCGCTGATTGTAATTTAACTTTCTAGTTCTCAAAGATCCACATAAAAAAAATAATATGTAGTCATTTTTGGCAATCTTAACTATCTTTCTTAGTAGCCTTCACAAGGATCCTCTTCTCTAATACGTAGAGATTAACTTCTAATGCAAACATGAAACTTAAATGCCCAAAGAAGAACAGGGGAAATTAGTTCCATAAAAATATTTTTTCTGAATTTTCAAAAAAACTAAGTGTGAAATACATTACTAAGAAAACGGAAGGAAATTTAGTGACTCCTCAGTTCCAGAGCACAGCAAGCAGCATGAACTTGTGAGGGACTGAATTTTCAGGTGTCCACAATATAGGAAATGATGTTAGGGTCTGTAACTCACCAACTGAAATTCACCATTTACCAAATGAAAATAGAATCTCTGCATATATTTCTAAAGTCCTGTGTAATGCTAAAAGTAGGCTAACTTAAATGATAACACAGGAGATTAATCTTCTGTGACCTTTTAATTCTATGCTCACTCTGCAAGTGCCATTGAAATCCCACAGCTTGTTCATAAGCTGACAAGAAATCCTGCCATACTTCACACATCCATGGGATTTTTGCCTGATGAGCTGTTGGAAGAAAATAACTTGTAACTAATACAGAACAGGTGGGGAAGGATAGGTTTGGTTTGGCCCACAGGAAAAGCCTCTTTAAATGAAAACTTGCAAAATATTAGAGCTGTGCATATCTCAGGTAGCTAACATTTTTGTGCTTGGTAGCTGACCCGTCTCTTTTGTGTTGGAAACTCTCATGTTATCCACCCTCTTTTTTCAACCCACATCCAGTGAAAACACTGAGTGTGAAGTAGTATTTCTGTAATTTTTTTAATAGAGTTTCAGTGTATGTCAGCAGTTCATGAATTAAATTGCAGTTAGCATGAGGAATAATGAACAGAAGTCAGCACATACACAAGATGATTCATACAGCTTTAAAGAAGCAGACATGAAATTAAGCAATTGGTTTTCTCTACACATATGGCAGGGGAGAAAATTAAAAATTCCTAGGCTATGACACTGACAAAGAACAGAAATACTATGTTTCTCTCTTTCAATTTAGGCAGGTTTTCCACGTGGAGTTGTGAACATTGTGCCAGGCTTTGGACCAACCGCTGGAGCAGCAATTTCTCATCACATGGATGTAGATAAAGTAGCCTTCACAGGTTCTACAGAGGTACTACAATGAATGCAAGAAAATATAAACAGGAAATGTGCCAGTCTGAATCCCAGTAACGATTTAATGTCTAACTTGTTCTGTATAACTATTGTAACTCCATTTTTTTTCTTTTGGCTGCCAGTTTGTTAAACAAAGTCAGTTTAATGATTTGTTGGTTATTATTAACTTTAAACATGTTTAAAGAATGTTTGTATTACAGGAAAGCTCTTCAAACAAAGGCTTTCCATGAGAAACAATAGGTTTCATTATACTGAGGCTATTTTAAGTTTTGTCCTTTAAAAAGAAAACTTTCTGTTTGCTTTTTTTATTAAGAATATTTGTTTTTAAAAATGCAAAAACTGAAACAGACTTCTGAGTGATCTTCTCTCTTTAAATTTAGTAGCAACATGACAATAGGTAGGTACTTCAGAAATCTCATACCTGGTTCCACGCACACTTAGGTGAGGTGATGGATTTTTGGTAATTTGTTGATACCAAATGATCATTGGAATGGTCATCTGTGTGACCTTAGAAGTGTATTTGAATATGTGTCAGTTTAATAACTGGAAGAAAGGTCACTTTTAATTTTCCATACCTTTACTCTGAAGAATTGTGTGAACAAAGATTTCTCAGTGCAGGCATATTTGTCTATTGCATACCTAACCCCATACATTATATTATCTGCCTGTATGATGTTACTTGGAAAAGCTGCCAACTGGTCTCTTTATCTTCTCAGATAAATGCTCTGTAGATAAAAAGCATTGTCATACATCAAGGTTATGATCTGATGAACTCAGTACACACTGAGTGCAAGAACTATGTTTACTCTACAAAACTTTTAGCTCTAAAGTAATGGGAGGGAAAAAAAAACAACCCAAAAGCTTAATATCTAAGAAATATCCCACAGTTCTCAATAGACAGAACCAACTATAGATCCCAGTGACTCCCTCCAGAGGTACATGGACAAGAGGACATATTCCTCAAAGAGACCATTGGTGGTGATCCTCTTATTCGGACTGTAATTTAGCAGTGACATATAAAAGCAGGAAGGCTAATAGAAAGAGGAACTATCTGATGGTTTCTACACAAGAACACTTACAGACCAGGTATTCAAAGTCTTCAAGAAGTCTTGCTTTCTTCACATCTGTTCCTTCACAGCTGTCCCTTCACAGATATTCCAGGACAATTCAGAGTGAGTAGTCTTTATGCCACCAGTGGAAAGACGAAGAGCAGGCGTTCTGCCTACAAATGTTCATTCCCTAATCTTTCTTCTAAGAGTAAAAATAAAATTGGATACAATTGATCATACAAGTAGTGTATATATCT
>VZRI01014076.1:1178-20331 GCA_013397515.1 Upupa epops | reverse complement strand
TATATTTTTGATTTGTGGTAACAAAGCCTGAAAAGTAATACCTGAAAAAACAATGGGGGGGCCCCTGTACCTTTGGACAGTTAATCTTATTTCATCCTAAATGGGTGAATTTAACTGCTTTGGGAAAAACTATAAGAAAAAAACAAAATGTGATTAAAAATACTCTAGACTGTGATGATGAAATAATCTTCTGGAATAGAGCACAATGGACTGTAACCTCCCCTATCTCACCTATTGGAACTACACGAGCACTAACCATGTTTAATAAATTAGGTTGTTGGCTTGCAAAACAATCAAATGCCACTAGCTCTGCATTGACAGGTTTATTAACAGATGTAGACAGCATGACATGCTGCACTGCAAAATACATCTGCCATAGATTTTTTTATTACTAGCACAATGTCATGGCTGTGAGGATTTTGATGGGCTATATTGCATGAATATGCAGATCATTCCCAATCCATTCATTTGAGCATTCAAGGCCTTCAGAATGGCATGGAAAATAACAAAAGATTAAAGAGTAAGACTGGGTAGATAATATGTTCAGGGGATGGGGACTGTCTGGCTGTCTACAAGGTTTAATCAAAATAGGCATCTATGCTTTTATTGTGATCACTATTCTACTTACTTGTTTACCATGTATTTTACAATGTATTCAAAAACTAATAAGCCAAACAATGAAGAAAATATTAATTGTAGAACAGAAAGTGGCAGATGTGGGAACTCTGAATACAAAGTCAGAAAGGAGGGCAGTATTAATTAGTGAGAAAGGAATAAATCTGAGACCCTGGCTGAGACAGACGAAGATACGAATGGAATATAAACAAGATGAGGCTGAAAGAGTAGATGGAGCCGACTGAATAGATAAGATAAAATGTTGATGTAACCTAGTATGTCAACTACCTGGATAAACTGAATTAATAACTTCCAATTATGGTGAAAGCAAATAACTGGTGAAAGTTTTTGTTAAACAATACTGTATGGTATATAAACCCATCTATTTCATAGAGTAAGTGGCTTTTGATTCACTGTGATCAGTTGACCCTGCATCGTCCAGTCCCAACAAATGGTGCCCCATGGGAGGAACAGCAATTACTGCAACTATCTGCCCACCGGCAGTCCCTGCCTTGTTCAGTCCCAACATATCCTCATCAAGTTTTCTTATGACAGAAAGCTGGGAGGAGTGGCTGGCATGCCAGAGGTCTGTGCTGCCATCCAGTGCAAAGTGGATAGGCTGGAGAACTGAGCAGAAAGTACTGCATACAGTTGGCTCCCCAGCTTAAGTGGTACAAGATGCTACTGGAGAAAGTCCAGCCCAAAGCCATTAAGACAATCAGGGTGCTGGACTACTTTTCTTATAAGGAGAGGCTGAGAATGCTGAGACTGTTTAGACTGGGAGAGGAAGAGTCTGAGGGGAGATCTCATAAATGCTTACAAATGTCTAAAGAGTGAATGTTAGGATGATGGGACCAGTCCCTTCTCAGTGGTGCCTAGCAATATGACAATGGGCACTAACTGGAATATAGGCTATTCAATTTTAATGTAAGGAAAAGCTTTTTCACAATGCCAACCCACCTTGACAAGTTCCTGTGTGATCTTCTTTATTTGATCCTGCTCTAGTAGAGGGATTGGCTTGGATGATTTCCAGAGTCCCTTCCAACCCCTATCATTCTATGATTCTATGACAGAAGACAATGCTCATATTACTATTAATAAAAATAGTCTATCTTACAGCTACATCTTTGATAATTTTGTAATTCAAACATTATGTATTACACTATGTTCTATTGTTTCAAAGATAGCATACAATTTTTATGGCTACTTTTACCTTGCAAGTTTTGTTTTGCAAGTTCAAGTTATTTGTAAATATTTAATAAATTAATTGAATTAATAAATATTTTAGAACAACAACAAAAACCCACAGCTGTTTTATTTGTAGTTACTGTCAGACATCTTTCTTTTAGTTTCCTCTTTGCACAAATGTGCACTGAGATAGACATTCCAAGGTGATGGTAACACTGCTTTGCATGCACACTGATGCCAGTAACAACAGTTACAAATTTTTTCCCTAGCAATGTAAAATGTTTTTTCAGATCTGTACGTAATTCCTTACAACTGATATTTAGGATTGTACCTAAGTTATGTCCTACCAATTTGGTATGATTTGCATTATTGCACAGTCAGTATGCATTCATTTTAGTTTCATCCATTGCCTTGAAGTCAATGCAAGTTCACTGGCTTTGATGTATTTTGCATCAGGTTCCAATGAACTTCCTCAAGACAGTGACACCATCTATTACTTTTTTCACTTCTATCCTATTCAGGTAACTGGAACTCTGGGACATTTGGATCTCCTTTTTTTCCTCAGNATATGTTTTTCTTGTATACCACTGTGCTGAGCAATATGCAAACATAGAACAAATGCAGCCCCTGACCCAGAGGCTTGAAAAATAAATAATCTGATCTACTTGTCCCATTGACTTTGCACAAATAGCTTCAGTTTTTCATTAATACACTTCAATTCAGTGAGCCACTCTCAGAGGAAACAAAAGAATTTTGCTGATACACTTAATTTAACACTGAGTGAACTCTGAAGTATTGAATATTACTCTGTTTTATAGAAAAATAACTGCAAGTAGATTTATGTTCTATTTTCTAATTCAGTAGTGCTCTTGAATGATCAGACGACAAGCTCTGCACTGGTACATCACTGATTTTGGAGGCGTTAAGTGTGGGTGAAGACACACAACGGTGTTTGTGCAGTTAAAAGATAAGGAATAAAAGTCAAAGTAGAAAACTAAAAAACAAATTAGAAGTGTGAGGGTAGAAGTGTGCGGTCCCTTCTGATCCCTAATGATTCTATGATTCCTGTCAAGTAGATACAGTGTTAATATTTCCCTCAACATTCTGTATTCCAGACTAAGTAACTTCAGTTCCCTCAGCCCCTTCTCCTAAGGAGATTGGTGTGAGAAAATTAAACAGCTAAGAAATGTTTTGTTCCTGCATGAATTACAACTGAAAGTCTTGGTGCATCAACCTGATGGTATCAAATAAATCTTTAGCATTTTCTTAGTAGTTGCCATGTGTGAACTGCTTACTGAAGTTGTTATGTGTGAACTGCTTACTAAAAGATCTGTGATGGCATTATATTTCCAACAAATAAGATTGCTATTTATTTATGTATTTGGTTTTTTAATTTATTGGTAAAAAGAAGAATAAGAAGAAAGCAGAAAAAGATTTCACCTTTACACACAGATTGCCTTTTTTCATGTTTTTTTATCCATTTGGTTGTTTTTGTATTTGTTAAAGCAAGGAAAGAATACAGAACAGAAGCTGATGAGAGGAAGAAATGCTGACTAAACAAACTGCCCAATCTGTACTGCCTTTATTGCAAGAAGTTAGAAGTAAAACAAAAAATGATGCCAAAAATATGCTGAGGAAGCAGAAAATCCACTCATTCTCAATTCTGCTGCTGTAAATCCATGATAACTCCAGCCATGTGATATGAACTGTTCTGGATGTTCAACACTGCAAGATGGAAACTTGTAGATCACATTGCCCTGATAAGTGGGCATTTCATAGTATGTCTGCATTCAGAAGGTGGGATTCTTCCTTCCTTTGCACAGAAGATAGAAGCAAGAGCAACCACCTTCTACATAATCTAGAAAAGAGCACATTTCTCACAGCAGAAACAAGACTTTTGTCAAACTTTGATTACAAATGAGATGGCTCAAACCACTGAGATTGGGTAGGGTGCAAGAGGAATTCTGCACTTTGCAATACTCTGCAGAGCCTGAGAACACAGTGACTTTTCATTTTCTCATGGACTTACTTGGCAATGTTTCATCTACAAAGTCCTCTACAGCAGAAGGATGAAGAAAAACACTCCTGGCAACAGGGCAGGATTTAAACCACACATTAGGGGCCATCACCATCAGTCCCTCTCTTCCCCACTGAATCCTGCAATCATGCAGAGGGACAGACAGGGTGGTGGAAGCTGGGAGAGACATCAAGAAATCTGCAAAGCTACAGAAGTAGAGAGGGGCCGATCACCTATAACCACCACCACACCAACACCACCCATGGAGCCAAGCATGCTGAGAAGAAAGACGTAGAAGCTGAGGACTTTTTCCAGAGATTTGATGAGCCAAGGAGTGGTGGGGGAGGTCAGAGACTGTCAGAAACTGCTGCAGCTGGAGTGGTGATCTAACCTCTTATCTATCTTATCTCCTCCTTTTTATCTCTTCTACTCTCTGAGATAGGCATCTAGTAACTTCAGTTATGTCTGTGCTGTCCAAGTTCAGTATTGGGCAATTTTAGTTATTTCTGTGCCTTCAGAGTTTGTAATCTGATAATTTTAGTAAACTTTGACTTGTATGTGACCTGTGATGTCTTATTTCAACAACCAGTGAATCCATGAATGTGCGGTGCTACCTTCTCTGATTGATAGGGATGTGACACTTCCCAACAAGAGTAAAGCAAATTTGAGAAGCTTTTCATGACATAATGCTATACATAGTATTTTTTAGTTGCTGTTGAGACACCAAATATTTCTGTTTTAACTGCTATAAACAAGAGACCACTGTGTATAGAGCCATTTAAGTAAAAATCCCGGTATAATATACCACGAAAATTAAACTGCTTACAGGGCTCTGAATTCATATGCAGAAATAACATACCCACAAGTATGGTAGCTCATGTGATTTAGAGATGTTGTAAACACCAACATCTATACAGTTAGTCCTAATAAAAAAAAATCAGATTTTCGTTATGAAGCCCATGTATGTCAGATAGCACTATAGTGATGCTGGCAATGAAAAGGCAGATATGAAAAACTATGTAATGTAATCCTCCCCTAAAAACTTGAGTAATAAAAAAACCCAAATGTTTCTGACATTGTATATTAACTAACATTCCAGTGCCTTCCCCACCTTTTCCTCTCAAATTCCCTCAGTCAGATTACTGTGCTACCCCAGCAACCCCTTTATACTCAGCTGGCTGTCCACCATTATTATCTGTACCATACTCTGACCTAAAGGGTAAGCTTAAAATGCAATCCTGGAAAATACATTGCTCACCAACAGGTGTCACTTGCTATAATTAGCATTCTGCAAACTAAGAATACAGACATTAAGGCATTAAGGAATGCATGTCTTCCCTTAATTCAGTGTATATCAAGTGATCAGATAACCAGTAAAGCAGGCAAGGATTTACTTAGATGGTCAACCTGCCTGCCTCAACCCATGTGTCTCTACAGGGTTTTCCTTAGTTGGATAGTCATGTCCTTTCATTTTACCATCAGCACTAAGTAAAGCAGTGTTCTCATATTTTCCTCCAGACTGCAGTGAGAACAATCTGACGTTGAACAGAACAAAAGTTTTAAAATCATTCTTCAGCAACAGCTTTTGCTGAGCGCACACTACGTCATAGTAAGGACACTGCCTACTGATACTTCCTTCTTTGCCAAGAAGATGAAATAGCATGATAATATTTAATCTTTACTCTGAAAATTTAATCTATTCAATCTTAATACCATTGTTTTGGTCTAATTTGGATGGCCAGTCAACTGATGTAATACACTGAAGAAAGACTAAAATTAGTGCAAAAATTTATATAAAAGTACTATGCAACATAAACTCGAGCATTCAGTGTTACAGTAATGCCAAGAACCATTTAACTTAAATTAAAGAAAATTTAATTTATGTAAATCCCTCTCACCAAAAAACATCACCTGACTGCTGCCTGATTTTTAATTTCTATTAAATATTTCAAAATTCACTTGGGTTTCATGCATAGTGTCAAGCAAAAGAACCTGACATCTGCAGTGATAACATTGTACTCCTTGTAATGGTAGTATTTATTTTAATATTAATTTTGTGCACAGAAAATAGTCCATTCCAATAAATAAAGATTCCTTCTAGTTATAACAGAGGTTAAAAAACAACTTCAGATCATATGAATGTAATGTATTTTATATCTGTAAACTAAACTTTCAGTTACTGAGCAATCAAAGCCATTAAGGTCTCAGGAGACATCTTCTGAGGACAACGTCTTCTATACAGCATAGAATGAATTGCATAGAAATGTTTGTCCTTTCCCACTGTAAATGGATATTTTATCTGACTCCAGGTATACAGAAAGAGATTATTAGCTTCAGATGGTAGAGTATTAAGAGCCTTCTGATGTGTGGGGTTTTGGAGTTTTCTTCTGAGATCTTTTTAAAATAATTTACTTCTGTATGAGCTATGGATCTAAATTTTTGTGGTGGACGAATTTCTAAGTTGAATCCAGAGCTAGTATCATTAATTTGGTAAACTTCCTCAGGGGTAAATCTGAGACAAAATACCAGCTGTGCAACTAGCATGAATTACATAAGCACCTAATTTTCAAAGGCAAAATATTTTTTTTTTATTGTTTTTAAAATACAAAAAATGTGAAGGAATGTAATATTGGACTGGACTCAAAGGTAGTTAGTTACCCTAGAGAGATTTTAATTTATTATGGAATTCAATACTGAACTTGCTTTTAGATATATGTTTCAGTCTTAGAGGAGTCAGTGGCTATCCTGCATACTGTTCAAACCATTACAGTCACCCCAAGGATAGAAAACAACTGCACAAAGTAAAAAGTGGAAAAATCTATTACTAGTTTAGCAGAATTTAATCAAAATTAGGTTTCTTTGCAACCCTGGGATCCATGCACGTCACCAAACAAATACACTTCTATTCAGGATCACAGTGATACTAAAGTGCCTCAGCTTCAACAGAGAAAAATTAAAACTCATGAAATCAAAACTTGGTGATAGTGCTGTCTTCAATCTCCCTGACTGGAAAGTATGCAGAGCGGTCATTCTTTATTGTACTTCTAGTATTACTTACACACTATACAATCTTGTCTTGCCTTCTTTATAATAAAAAATGTGTTTTATAAATGTGTATCAGACAGTAGTTAATATTTTTCAGTAATTTTATAAGTGTATTTTGAATCTATTAAAAATGCATATATTAAAAAGTGATAATTACTATTACTATTTAATGGTACTTTTTTATAATAATCTACTTTTTTATAATAATTCAGATTTTTAACCAGTGACAGGTATAACAGTGACAACAATGGCTGCTGAATTTAATTCAGATCCACTTCACAATTGACAGTTTTGAATTGAGGAATTTTTGAGCAGTGGGTTTGTTGAAATAAAACTGGTGGGAACAGGGACAAAGAATGTGAGACACAAAGGAAAGGCTTTGCAGAAGTTGGTTACATCTTAAATGTAAATGTGCTTTGTAAGAAGTAATTATTAAATTGAGTCAACATCAAGGATGCTCCATTTGCTCCCACTATGTGAATATTTTGAAACTGTAATATATTACTATTTTCAGAATATCCTAAATTATTAATTTCAATACAGCATCAGGAATCAACATTGACACAAATAATCTACTGCAACAAACCACAGTGCATAATTCTGGTAATTTTAACATAAACTATAATATCAACATGATCTCTAGATGCAGTTTATAAGAGAACTATTTAATGTTTTTGGCAACAAATTTGAGAGGTAATGCCAAAGTAACGTAACAGTAATAACTGGTTTGTAATTTACCTGCTCAATTAAATCAGCTATTTGTCACAAATAAGTTTTCTAAATGGCTTCTAAAACGGGCGGATATGGAAAGAAAGAGGAAAATCAGGCAAAAAACAGCAATAGGAATGCCTCAAATGTATTGAAAACATTCCAACTTCAGTAAAGGCAAATTAATTCCAAGATTTAAGAGCAGTTCCAATTATTAAATCTTTCATGGATAATCATCCTAATTGCCTTCTTGGCATTAAACTATTTCATATTCCTAAGCAATCCTATCCAATCAGAAGACCATTTATTTTTGTTAAAGCTGTGTTTTCGAAATAGTATTTCAAGCTGTCAGCATTGACAGTCATTTATTCTATACCTGCACTGAAGCATGTGGGAGGGGGAGGTTGGGAAATTACCTGAAGTCAATGAAAGTCTGCCTGCCTCTTAAATATACTTTTTCTGACTTTAGGGGAAGGAAAAACTTCGATTACTTTTTTGATCTTGCCAACTCACCAATAGTATTCTGCAATCCTTTTTTTACAACACAATAAAACTAAAATTGAAAACTCCACAAATATTTTCCATTGAAATTTTACGTGGATATTTTACCTACCTTATCCACAACAAATTTAACTTACAAACAAAATAAATGAACGCTGATGTCAATGCAGAATACTATCAACTACTCTTAAAAACATTCTATGGTGTCAGTCCACTGAGTTTTCACAAACATTCCTAATGTTACATCAAAATAGGGAAATCAAATCACAGTGCTACAGTATACAGAGTGGCACAAACCCTACTGTAGTCCTCAGATTAAAAGGCAAGGCATTCCTGACTATATGCAACACAGACTGCAACAACTAACACTCAAAATACCAAGGAATTGCAAGCTTCATTCCATTAAATATTTAGGTCCCTTGAGTTTTGGGATAAAACAAGAGTAAGAGAAAGACAGACAGAACTAAACAATCAAAGCAAGCTTACCTTTCACAAGCTCGGACAGTCCATGCAGCAATTATCCATAATGAGATACTAAAAACCAACAGTACAGTTCCTGGACATATTGTCATTAGAGTCTTCATTACAAAACGTGTATTGAAGTTTATCTTATTTAATGCTCCAATGCTTCTAGATGAGGCATCAGTGAAAAGTTTGCTGTGCAACAGCATAACTCTGGCAATAAGATATAGTCTTAAGAACATTGGTATAGATAAAATAATATCCACATCAGCTGTTGTTGTGGATGGAGCGTAAGAAAAGGCGAGCCGGGCTGTCCATGTGAATGTATAATTCCCAGGTATGGGATGTATAGCACATACGAGTATTTCCAAGCAGATAAAGAAAATACGCTCATAAGTCATGGCTATTCTCCAGTCATCTGCTCCATTGTCCACCATGAACAACTGAAATAATAAAATATAAGGTTAACTTCAGTACATTGTTAACAAACTTGTTACAGTTCCATTTAAAAATATCATTGTTTTCAGAGATGCCGATGACCACTAAGAAGAAAATAAATATACCATTTTCAGAAAATGACATTAATATGCCACTGTGAACTGAAACAAAATTCTAGTTAATACAAAAATAATTTTTAATGCACTGTTTCTAAAACTGCACATGAAACTTTATTTTCACATCTTATTTATTAAGAATTCCTAATATTTTCTTAAATTGTTATTTCTGCTTTAATTAAATCCTGTCCCTTCAAAATCAAGCCAAGTGCTTACTGTAAGTTCATAAAATTGAGAAAAAATAAGAAAGTGTTTTCAGCATGGAGATAGCTCAATTATAAAGTGAAAAGACTTCATAAGATGCAATGTTAACTTGCTTTAGAACATACTTCACCCAGGGTGATAATATAGCCTCTGTATAAATATTACAAGGTTTTTTTTAGAACTTCAGGCACCAATGCAGATAAATGTGCATACAAAACTACCTGAGGATCTGCACAAAATCTCAATACCATATCTTCAGTAAAAATCTGAAAAGCAAAGGCTGTCAAAGTAGCCCTTGCAGACAGGTGATGCCTACTAGTCACTGAAAATTAATGTACCTGTTGGTACTTGTGCGATCAAGGCCTTCAGTTTGCCAACAAGGAATCAACTGAAATATTTCACATGGCACAGTAAACTATGTGCTTAATGATTTACTAAGTAAGTATGTAATCAAACAGTGTCACTATGCCGTTAGTAGTGGTAAAAAAGAAGTTACAAATACACAACTTTTCAAAGAAGGAATATAATACATAACGGCAAAGATACAGTAGACCTTCTAATCACTTCATCTATAATCTGAATCTAAACAAAGGTGTTCAGTAAACGGGTAATAAAAATAACTTATTCAGGGTTTTTTAAACTAGATTACTAAAAATAATGTGTAGGAAAGAAAAGTGCATGAAGAATGTACTCTTATATATGGAAAATACACAGGCTACATAGGCAAAGAAACTATCACTCATCTGCACTACTCCCTGCCTTTTTCCATCATTCAGGATTCTAAAATTACAAAAAATTACAACTATTTTCTGTATTTGTGCAACTGTTTTTCATACTTCTTTCCTTCCAAGTTACCAGACTGTATGTTGGTGACAAGGTTTTGGTACTAGGTAGTGCTGCAGAGGCATTGTCCACAAGAAGGGAGCAGGGGCTGCTCTGTAGTGGGTTCTCTGCAGGACACAGTGGAGCTCATCAGTGAAGATGGCAGTGCTTTAGTGAAAGTATATTTAAGAAAGGGTAAAACACTGCCCAGACAGTGAGGAATGAAGAAAAGGAGCATGAGAAACAACCATGAAAAAGCTAAGGTCAAAGAGGAAGGGGTAGAAGGTGCAAGAGGCACTAGAACAGATTTCCCAGCAGTCCATTGGAAGAATAATGGTGAAAGAGGAATTTCTTTGAAGCTTGAGTTGACAGGACCATGCTGGAGCATTGCTCCTATGAAGGACCCCAATTCAGAAGAAAGCCGGTATTTTTGAAGAGCAGATACTAGAGCAGATACTAGAGCAGATTCTCTGTAAAAGAATTTATGCCCATGGAAGACCCATACTGAAACAAGTTTCATCAGAAGGGTTACAGAACATAGAGAAAACCCAAAGGGAAGCAGTGGAACATTGTGAAGAGAAAGGAGTAGTAGAGAGGAACTGTTATGGAAAGACTCCCATACCTCTTATACCCTGTGCCAGTCATGAGGATGACAGCCCCTTTCTCCTGCACTGCTCTCCAACAGGTCAGTCTCCAACCTATACTGGACCTGGGGGTGTTCTTGCCCAGATGCAAAACTCTACACTTACTCTTCTTGTACCTCATTAAATTTCTTACTGCTAAGCTCTCTAGCCGGTCCAGGTCTTGCTGAATGGCAGCAAACTGCTGGGGTGTCTTACTTAGTTTTACCTGCAATGTGTTTGAAGAAGCCCTTTCTATTACCCTTGATCTCTCTTGCTGGGTTGAATTCCAAGAAGGCCTTGGCTTTCCTAGTTGCATCCCTACATTCTCTCACCAGAGACTTATAATGCCCCCAGGTGGCCATTCCTTCCTTCCATGATCCTCCACAGACTTTCTTCTTCCTCTTCAGTTTGCCCAGCAGCCCCCCTTTTAACCACGCAGTTCTTCTGGCTCCCTTCCTTGACTTCCTTTTGGGATGCTCTTGTGTTGTCCTTCAAACAAGTGATCTCTGAATGATATCAGCTCTCTTGGTCCCCTTTATCTGCCAGTACCTTGTCCCACGGGATTTCCCCTAGCAATTG
Organism: Upupa epops; assembly: GCA_013397515.1. Lineage (NCBI taxonomy): Eukaryota > Metazoa > Chordata > Aves > Bucerotiformes > Upupidae > Upupa > Upupa epops. The sequence goes on along the minus strand of VZRI01014076.1, from coordinate 9,013 downwards.
CTTGAAACAGACAAAGTTGGCCCTGCTGAAGTCCAAGGATATGATTCTGCTACGCATTCTGTTCCTACCACACAAGACCTGAACCCCACCATCTCATGATCACTGCAACCAAGGCTGCCCTCAACCTTCACTCCTTCAACCAGACCCTCCTTTTTGGTGAGTATAAGATCCAGCAGCACTCCTCTCCTAGTGGGCTTCTCCACCATTTGCATGAGGAAATTGTCACCAATGCACTGGGGAACCTCCTGGACTGTGGATGGCTGGCTGAACAGGACTTCCAGCAAATATCAGGGTTCCCTATGAGAACCAGGGCCTGTAGCTGTGAGACTATTGCCAGCTGCCTATAGAAGACCTTGTCAACTTCCCCATTCTGATCTAGTGGCCTGTAATAGACAGCCACAATAGTGTAACCCATGCCAGCCTGTCCCTTGATCCGCACCCACAAACTCTCAACTGTCTCTTCATCCACCCCTGGACAGAACTCAGTACATTACACTTGGTCTCTCATGTAAAGAGCAAATCCACCACCTTGCCTTGCTGATCTGTCCCTCCAGAAAAGGACACAGACACCAATGACCACATTACAGTTATGCAAGCTGTCCCACCAGGTCTCTGTAATTGCCACTAGGGCAGGGGTTGGGCAACATTTTTCTGTTTTTTTTTCTCAACATATTATTCCACTTTTAACCATCAGAATCACATTACAGTATCACACAGAATCACAGAAATACTGAGGCTGGAAAAGACCTCTGAAATTTTCAAGCCTAGCTTATGACCTAACATCACCACAGTCACTGAGACTATGGCACTAAGTGCCACATCAAATATTTTCTTAAATGCCTCCAGGGATGGGGACTCTACCATCTCCCTGGGTAGTCCATTCCAATGTCTGATCATCCTTTCCATGAAGAAGTGTTTCCCAATATACAACCTAAACCTCCCCTGGCACAGCTTAAGCTGCCTAGGAGAAGAGCCTGACCACCACTTAACTACAACCTCCCTTCATGTAGTTATAGAGAGTGAGAGGTTCCCCAAGTCTTGTCTTTTCCAGGATAAACAACCCCTGCTCCCTCAGCCTCTCCTCATAAGACTTTCCATCTAGTCCCTTCACCAGCCTTGTTGCTCTCCTTTTGACCCACTCCAGCACCCCAAGATCTTTCTTGAAGTGCACACAGGTTCTGGGTGAGAGATGAGGTCTCACCAGTGTTGAGTACAGGAGAATTATGTCCCTAGTCCTGCAGGCCACACTATTCCTGGTACAAGCCTGGATGTCATTGGTCTTTTGTGCCAAAGGACCAATCTGGGACCTCCCCAGTTAGCTAGGACTAGTGATAAATGATGGAGAGTGGTTTTAGCCAGCTCTTGGGCTAACACTTAAGCACCCTAGAATGAATGCCATTCCAACCCATGGACTTTTTAGGATCCATGTGGCAGAGCAGGTCACTAACTGCTTCCTCCTGGATTACATGAGGGATGTTCTGTTCTCCATCCTTGTCTACCAATTTAGGAGCCTACTTGACAACATATTCACTTGGTAAAAGTTTCTCAGTATTGCTCAATGAAACAGGGTTATACCTGCAGACATAGATGATTCCTAGTAAATTCCCTTAACTTCCACTATGCCTATTTCTTCTAAGGCAAATTATTTTTAAAGGTGATATTATCTTCATCTGTCATAATAAGATTTAAGTAAGGAAAACATGAAAAGCAGAAAAAAATAGAAGCTACAGGAGACCACTGGTCCAATACAAACATATATATTTCATAAAAATATTAACATTTTAAAATCATATTTTTGAGGAAGATTTTTGTCACATTTTGTGTCTCTAATTTCAGACTATGATAACTATCAACACTCTGGAATGAATACTGGCCTCTGAAACAGTCTGTGAATAACAAATTCCAACACAGGACAATGACACAGAAATTAGCACAGGGTTTCAGAAATATTTTATATACTTGCAATTATGCAACATATAAAATGGAAGTTTAATTTTTAATTTGGAAGATACAAAGGTATTTTAGCATAGCTACATGGTTGGCTATGCACATTTTTATACTCAGGAAGTGAGGAAGGTAAAAGAACAGTTGCACAACACGATTTATAGGGTATATATTCACCCTCTTAGTTGCTTTCAGTCAAACCTCTTGTAATAACGGGTCTCTAATTTCAAGTCACTACTCATCTGAATGGAGAGTGATGCCAGCAATAAAAAGAAAACAAAAGAGTGAGAAAACTCTTCATGTACAATTGAGTCACATGCTCCACAAAGCAATGCAATGCATGATCATAGCTTTCAAATTTCTTGTAATTGTGAAAATTTAATGCAAGTACTTTAGTGCAAGAACCAGTGTTCTGCAAGATTCTCCAAGTATGGAACATTCATGTGTTCTGTAAAGTCTGCACTTTATAAGGAAAAAGTTGCTTTAATACGAAATAATGTATTTCCAGCACATCTAAAAATCAATCTTTAACTTCAAATAAACTTTGTATTTCTAACACCATATAGTAAAAACACAAAAATAAGTTTAATACCATACATATTTATATAGCTATCTGTATAATTACATAATGCATTGTTAAATTCATGTAACATCAGACTAGAAAAAGAAAAAACATGTTTAAAGCAGAAAAACTACACACAATGACAATGTACATCAGAGACTTACTAAAGCTCTTCAAAACAGAAGAAGTTACTTTGCAAATCATTACTATATCAAAACAGATTCATAGAATATGGAAGTTTGTAAATGCAAAGAACAAGGAAACTAGCCATTTATAAAAATGCCTTTGCAATGCAAGTAAAAGAAAGAATCTGCAAACTGTATCACTATGTTGACCAATACTGTAGACATACATTAACACAAAAAGAAGAAATAGTCATAAAATAGAATTAGCTGCTTTTGGATTATTTCCTCGCAGAAGGCCAGTCAACTGTGCTCAAAAACATACTATTAAAATGGTTTCATTTAAAATGGTAATTACTGAAGTTGCTCAAATCTTATAAAAGAGCCAATGTGACTATAATTCTGAGTAGCAAAATACAGATTCTGAGAGTGCTGAATAACCAAAGATTTTGATTGAGTATTTTTCTATAGTTTATAATCCCCTAAATATTATTTAGAGAACCAGACAGGTGCTGAGAGAACAGAGATACTGCTCTTGTCTCACTACTCCAAATAACTCAAGTTATTTACGCATGATATCCCATAAAGAACACATGATGTAAATCCTATGATGGCAGAAAACAGACCTTTCAAGCCTTTAACAAAGCTTACCCCACTTAGGGCACATAATTAAATAGTCTGTAAGTTATCTGAAGTCCTGTTTTTGACCTTGGAGAGCCCACAGGAGTTCCTGAGGGCTGCTGTATTCCTCATCCACAGAGCAGCTTACTAGTATGTTCAAGCCATATCTAAAGTCATGAGGCATCAAACACCTGTATGCAAAGCACAGAAAGCGACGAATGTTATTCACAAAATTACCTGAGGGCTCAGGTATATTACATTTTCCAGAATCTTTCCTGCATGCAGAGGTAAAAGCACATTTTTGAAGAGAGTATTACAATTGATCCCCAAGGTCTGGTAGATATATCTATTCTCCTGGGTTAGGACACAAAAGGCAGTGTGGCCTAAGATAGAATTTATAAGTCAGTGAAACACCGTGGGGAAACAAAAATATTTTATTAACTCTGTACCTAATAACAGGAAAAAGAAAATTCCAAATAGGTGGAACAAACAAATCAGAAACTACATCACAACGCCACTACACACACACTGAGAAGACGTGGGCTAAGAATTCTGTAGCAGTCTTCAGCTTCAGATGGGATCCCCTGGGGGAAGGGACACACACACACCCACACATGCACATGCACATGCACACACACACACATACACACACACACTCCTAGGGGAGCTACCCCTAGGACGTGTCAAACCACTATCTCCTGAAGTTGTGCCAAAAGTTTGTCACAAATCCTTTCAGATTCTTTCGAAGACTGTTCCAGCTGAAAATAGCAAACGCCCCTTGGGACTCCCATTCTCCCGCTTACTCAAGCATTCCCAGTCTTTCTCAGCAGCAAGCAGTGACAATAGCTTCTTTTCCTGCTGTTCAGTGAATCAACATGGTGGCGGCCACATGGTAAAGAATGGCTGCCCACAGGGGACATGGAAACATGGACCAGGCACGTGGTGAGAAAAAGTGGTGGCCACAATGGCAAACCAGCAGGAACATTTTCCTCAGGGGTCTCAGGGCTTTCTTCTTTATGGCTAGCTTACCATTCCATCATCTTCAGGCTTGTGATGACTAGCATAGCTCTGTTCCACCCAGTGCAGGGAGAATCTGGTACGGTGGTTTTGTACTGTTCCCATCAGCTTTGCAGCATGGGCAGGGGAAGGGCTTCTTGTCAGCATTGGCTATGTAGCCCCGACAGTGGGCAAGGCAGACTGCCACTGTGTCTCACCACCACCGGAGCCTGGTTCGAGGCGAGCAGGGGAGGCATGATCGTGGCATTCTGGCCTTGGCGCCTGGGGAAGGGTGGGCCAGTGTCACCTCCCTACCCCCCACCCCCAAGGCCACGACTTCAGGGGTGGGTGAGCCACATTGCAGCCCCATGAGAAGATCGCTAAAATGGAAGTTGTTCTTGGTTTCTAAAGGGAATTTTTCCCTCTGCCCCTTCCTGACTCTGGCTAGGTTGAAGGTGGTTACTTGGCTTGTCCTGCCCCTCCTGGGAAACAGGAGCAGAAAAAAAAATGTTGTTGTTGTTTTTTTTTCCCTTTGCAGAGAAGATGTGCTTTTTAACTTTGAAGAGAAGCAGCTGTGCCAAACCATCACAATCTATCTACTAAACGTTTTTAGTTCATTCAAACAGGGAAGCTTGTGTGCTCTACCACTTACACATATATACGTGAACACACACACCTACACAATCTCCAGCTACAAAAGCGCCAGTTTAAACAGAGGATTTCAGAAGTTTGCTCGACTTACCCCTAACCCAGCAGAAAAATTATTAATTAATAATTATTAATAACATATTTATTTAAATTTGGCACCTCTGATCAAAATTCATTTTGCAAGGTTATTGATATTTTGCTATAAAAACTGTGTATAACAATGCATGTAAAGAAAATTTCATTATAACCTGTGCTTGTAGCTGAGTAGGCTAAAAAGGTTTCTTTCAAGACTGCATTTAAACTTTACCACCTAAGAAACAGATGCGCAGAAAAGGCTTGGACCACTTACAGTCTTTGTGAACTGTACTTTCAGAAGTGCAGCATCAAAAACTTCACAGAAAATAAGTCTGAATAATATATCTTAGTTACTTTGTCAGGCCACACCTAAACATAACCATCTCAAAAAATCAGATACATGTTAATGCTCTTAGCAGGTTTGTCTAGTTACTTTTTTCTACTTCTGTCTCTGATCATTATTTAAAGGGCTGCAGGAAATTAGCTGGAACACCTCTGCTATGAGCACAGGCTAAGACAATTGTGCTTGTTCAGCCTGGAGATGATTCCAGGAAGGGTCTCAAAGACGTTATGCTGGACTTTCAATATTTGAAGAGGGATTATAAGAAAGATGGAGACAGACCTTTTAGCAAAGCCTGTTGCCAAGGGACAAGGAGTGACGGTTTTAAGCTAAAAGATTAGGCTTAGACTAGGTATAAGAAATGTTTTACAATGAGGGTGGTAAGACACTGGAGCAGGTTGCTCAGAGAGGCAGAGGAGGCCCCATGCATGGAAACATTCCAAGTCAGGTTTGACTGAACTCTGAAAAACCTGATCTAGGTAGAACTGCCCCTGCTCATTGAGGGAGGGGACTATATGACCTTTAATGGTCCCTTTCAACTCAAACCATTAATATCAGTTCATATAAATAAATAACAGAGTTAAATTCTGTCTAGACTTATCAAGTCAATTTCTACCTACCTTATTTTTCTTTTGTTTTGAGTCACATATTGACAATATTTATTTTACCTTTCTCTCTTTAAAGATATTCAGAGGCGTTGTTCAATAGCTTTAAATGGTACTGGCCAGACCTTCAGCTCTGTCATTCATCTTACACAAGCATGAAATAGCTTAATCCCTCAACAGCCTACAATTCTAAAAGACAAGACCAGCAGTCAGCCATTGCTGGGACATATGCAATTAATTTCATATAAGTCCCTCAAGATATATATGTGTGGGACAGAAAGAAAGTGTGATGCTCCAAAAAAAGGCCATTCTTTCTACCCAGTAACATTTCTATTCAGGTAACAGTGTTAAGAATCTAAATGCAAAGAAAGGTTAAAAAAGAGCATTTCAAGATATCAAGATCTATTTTTCAATGCTATGAAGTACAAGAACCCTCTCAGAAAAGCATAAGTATGCAGCAATTTAAGAAATAATCCCAATCTTATAAAACAAAATCAAAATAATTAGATTATGAATTTATAATTACTATAATAGAAAGGGGTGATTACAAATATTAATATAAAACCTCTCATTAATAAAAAGATATTTCACAGGATATTTTTTGAATTTAATGTAGTTTCAACTCTGGCTGGAACAATCATAACTGACCTTCTTCAAATCTGTAATCAAGAGACATTTAATCATATGGATTTTTATGAATCTTTGAACCAAATCATATGTCTAGAAACAAAAGTCAGGGCCCAGGGCTACTATCTTCATCCAAGATACTCATTAGAAACATCCATAAGTGACTGAATTAAACTGACTGAATCAGGAGTTACTACAAAGTCAATGTCCACAACATGCAACTGTTAATATTATTCTTAATTTAACAGCCATTTCATTATGCCAAAGTCTCAGAATCCACCTTCTTCAGCTGTTTAAAATACAATGTGAACAAGAGCCTTACATTATCACATGCAGAAGGATTTCATTCAGCACCAGCAGTTGACAAAAGCTCTTGTGAGAGGGTAAATAGTCAAAAATGTTCTCTAAGAACACACAGAAGCAAGATTTACTAAATGTCTGGGCATCATTTAAGTGCAAGAAGAATAACAGACAAGGAATAAATGGGATATCCAGAAACATGCAAAATGTGAAAATGGGACCAGTTCACTGAAACATTTATTTTATACTATTTATTACTCCATCACTTAAAAAGCAGGGAATAATAGAATCATAGACTCATTAGGGATCAGAAGGGACCTCAAAAGATCATCTAGTCCAATCCCCCTGCCACAGCAGGATCACCAAGACCAAGTGACACAGGTACATGTCCAGGTGGGTTTTGAACGTCTCCAGAGAAGGAGCCTCCACAACCCCCATGGGCAGCCTGTTCCATTGTCCCTATCTATCACCACACTATCACCACATAACCTTGAGAAGAGCCTGGCTCCATCCTCCTAACACCCAACCCTCACACAGTTATTAATAAGGTCACCCCTTAGCCTCCTCTTCTCTAAGATCAAGAGACCCAGCTCCCTCAGCCTTTCCTCATAACAGAGGTGTTCTCCTTCCTTCATCATCCTTCATCATCTTTGTTGCTCTATACTGGAAACCCTCCAGCAGCTCTGTGTCCTTCTTGAACTGAGGGGCCTAGAACTGGACACAGTACTCCAGATGTTGTCTTGGGTTGTGGAATATAAAGTTTGTATTCTACTCTCATCTGTTGGGAGCGATTAGGAGGATATGTGGTTTTATCTCTTGCATGAGAGTGGGAGGAGGGGACGGGGGGGCGCTTGGCGGAGAGGAGCCACTGAAGCTGCGGCGCCTGTGTGTAGGGGGGTTTGAAAAAAAGCACGCGCGGCGGCAGCGGCGTGGAGCTGAGCGGGGGCTCATTCTCTCTACTGGGTTTCCGGTTCCGGGGACCCTGAGATGCCCAG
>VZRI01014072.1:9134-34536 GCA_013397515.1 Upupa epops | reverse complement strand
AACATTGGAATCGGCTACCCAGCTTGGTGACCACCCTGGAGGTATTCAAAAGACTTGTGGATGTAATACTTACGGATATGGTTTAGTGGTGGACTGGGCANAACACTTAGGGATATGGTTTAGTGGTGGACTGGGCAACAATAGATTGACTTTTGGGCCATGTGATCTCAAATGTCTTTTCCAACTGTTTTAGTTTGAAATTTTGCCAAATTTTCAGGTGTTGATTTGTGCTTTTAAGCCAAAACTGTGTTTTATTTTCAAACTAGAGATCGTTGTCCCATCAGACCCCTGTGTCAGTGTCCAGTCCCCAGGGGTGATTGGTGGACGGAGCCTCTAAAAGGGGGTGGACTTCCAGATTTTGGTCCTTCTTGTTCTATCTCTTGGCAGACAGAGAGGGTTGCCAGGCCAAGGGGCCAACCTCCCCTCGTCCCCCACCTTGGGGGGCAGGGGGGGAGTGCAGTGAAAAAAGGGCCCAGCCCAGCCACTGCAGCACTGCCATCGTGGAGGGCCAGCCACGGCTTCCCCTTCCCTGAGGGCTGGAGCACAGAGGGAGCACAGCCCTTGGACTGTAGCTGCTGCTCCCAGCCTGGTTCTGTTATCAGTGAGACACTGAAGCAGGGAGCTGATGCTCCCACGCACTCTTCTCACAACTTGATGGTCTTTGAAGATGCCAAGCAAGTGGTGAGCTCTTAACCTTTTCCCTTCTTCGGAGCCATAATTGCTTGGGAAAAGGAAGGAGAGAAAGAGAGAGAGAGATGCCCTAGCGCAGGCTCTGTTTACCACAACAGGCATTGCCTTGAGAAGGCCAGCAAGGTATGGGGATACCCCATCTGTTCCTGCTCCCCACGTTCTGCTGTCACTTGGGCCTTTCAGTGTCCCAAATGCTTTAGCTTCTATTTTTCTGTTTGTTTGGGTTTTGTTTCATTGCAACTGCTGTCCTCAGCCCTGAATCAAACACCTGAGTGACAGTAACTCACCTTTTGAGGGTCGTTTTTTGCTGTTTGTGTTTCGTACAATTATAAATTGTACAATCCCAGCTCTTGCAGCCAGAGCTTAATATATTTGACTTTATTGCTTTTTGTTTTATGGAAATAAATTACTGCTCAGATTCTGACATTTAAATTAAAGGATCTGCACTAAATCTCGTTGGCCACAAGGAACTATGGCAGCTTTCCTTGCTCAGGAAGGAGAACAAGCAGAACTGGCAGACTCAGATCTGTCAGGCACTTCTGTCCATTTACACCAGTTTGCAAAGGAGATGTATTCAGTCCATTCTGCACGTTAACACCTGTCAATAGGGACCAATGCCCCAGACGAACTGGGCCATGGAGCTCACCTAGCCCAGAGGAGGTCAGTGGGGCAACTTGCCATGTTCACTAGGATTTTAGGCTAGGTCAAGTTCCTGTTTCTGCGTGAACAGATTCATGAACATGAATATTTGCATAATTCATATGCAAAGTGACAGGACAGGGGTCCCTGCTTGGATCTGAAGCTCCAGACCTTGCAAAAGCAGAGCTCATAGCACCACAAAGCTGGTTTAGAAATTATAAGCTGTTCAGAAATAACAAGTGGAGAAGGGGCATTTTCATTTCAAAGCAGCTCCTGTGATGATTTCAAGCCTCTCTGTGCTGCAGGAAGGACCAAGGTACTCCATCTTGTTCTTCCACTGAAAACCTGAGGCATTTGTGCAATCCAGCTGCTGGTGGATCATCGCAGTAAAATGCTGAGGACTGGCAGAACTGTCATCCCAGTGACAGTACATGGCACTTTTTTTCCCATTACACACTGTAAACTTCTATATGCTTTATTTTGCATCAGCCAGAGCCCTTTTGACTTAAATAGGAGCAGCACTGTTACGTAGTTTGTTCCATGGCTGCAGTCAAAACCCAGATGTTGGAAATAAATCCTGAAAGCTGTAGGGCTATGTGGAAGGCTGTCTGGACCAGCTATTTCTCTGCTCCCACCTGCCCTACAGAAGCTTTTCTGTGTTAGATGCCTGAGTACAGTGTGACATTTCAGCCTGAGCAGACTGTACTTTTCTGGGGCTGAAAAATACAGTTTTTTGCAGTGAGAAGAAAATCAGATTTCCTGGTGGAATCTGTGCTGCCAGGGCTTGAGTCCAAGACTAAATGTGAATTAAACTGAGAGCAAAGATTTGCCTTTACTTGCTGGTCCCCTCTGGGCACAGCACCCTGGAGGATGTAATGTACAGCCTCTGTGCGTTTCACAGCATCACAGCGTCAGTTTGGCTGTAAGAGACCTTTGAGATCAGAAGGTCTAACTATTGACCAGCACTGCCAGGTCACCACTAAACCATATTTTTCCATACTAGATCTACACATCTCTCAAATACTCTGTTGACCCTGAGTAACCTATTGCAATACCCTTTCCTTGAAGGAAATTTTCCTAATATCTTCTCTAAACTTTGTTGGTACCACCTGAGGCCCTTTCCTCTCATCTCATCACTTTCTCCTTGTGAGAAGAAACCAACTGGCACTTCTCTACAACCTCCTCTCAGGTAGTTGCAGCGAGCAATAAGGTCTCCCCTGAGCCTACTTTCCTCTACAGACTAAACACCCCCGGTTCCCTCAGCTGCTTGTCACAGGACTTGTTTCCCTTCTTTGAACAGGCTCCAGCACCTCAAAGTCCTTCTCATTAGTGAGGGGCCCAAAACTGAGCCCACACTAGTGTCCAGCGCAGGGGGTCAATCACTTCCCCACTCTGGCTGGCCACACTATTTCTGATGCATGCCAGGATGCCAACTGCCAGCTTGCTGGGGCTACACTCAATTCTCTCATCCAGATCTTTGATATGGACACTGAACAGAATTTGCCCTGGTAGTGAGCTGGTGGAGGAAGGGATTCCTTTGCTGTGCTTGTTAATAGGGAGAGTGTGGGTTCTGACACATGGGTACTTATAATAAGCATGAGTAGGGTATTAAATTTTGGGACAAACGTGGTTTTCTTGCTGTTTTTACTTGTAATAGGCCACAGATCTTTAAGAGTGGCTCTTCCAGCGTCACAAGATGCTATCACTCACGGGCTTCACTGGAACCTGAGAAAATAGTGATGTTCTTTCTGGACCAGGGCTTAGGTACTCCCTTCCTTTGTGTTAACCCTTAATGTATTCACCACCTTATTTTCACACATGTTGATGGAATAGCAATTTATTCCTCTGGTCCTAGGACAGTGCCCTCATACTAAAACTGAAATCTCTGCTCTAACCGATGCCTAAATCATTGTTTTCTGGCAGTGTGGATCATGTGGCACTGATTATTAATAGCTCTGGTCTCTACACCACTTGACACGGCGCTCCAGCTGTCATTCTGCTCCCTGGCTCGTATGATTCTTGCACTGGTGAAGTGCCAGGCCTGGGCCAAGCCCATCAGTCACTGTCACCCAGCACCCAGTGATGAATAGCCCTGTGAGCACCGTGGCGAGGGCCCGGCTCCTGTTCACACGTATCTCAGCTCTGTGGACTCCAGCTTGCCAGCTGAGGCCGGGCCCCGACGAGGTGGGCTGTGGCAATGCAGAAAGCCTCCCCTCCCATGCCCCATATTAGTTAAAAATGAAACAAATCCTAATGTGATCATGTCACTAATTATGCATTTAATTCAGTTATAAGGAGCTAATGGCTCCCTCAGTGACAGCTTTTACTGCTAAAAGGCAATTCATTCCTGAAACGGAGAAATCTAATTACACAAAATGCTTCATCCTAATCCTTTCAAAGAATAATCTTATTTGTAGACATTAACATCCCAGATGCTGCTGCTGTTTGTCCATTATGACAGTGTTTGTCCTGAATAATGTATAAATAGCTCTTTCTGGACAGTTGCATGTCACTAAATCAATACAATTTGCTGCCTTCTGTTACATTAAGTCAGCCTGGGCAAGCTGGAGAAAATTAACCTTTTGTTTCCCACACAAAAGGGTCTTTGAAATTAGAAGCAAGAAAGGCTTGGAGGGCCTAAGGGAATCATGAGGTTGTGGGTTTTTTTTTTGAAGGGGTGGGGGTTAAGCCCACAAAGTATTCATCAGCTCCTTAGGGCTTTGGATGGATGTATCTTCAGAAAAATTGGCAAAAATAGTTTCCAGAGTGTTCTGTTTTCTCACCTCTTCCTGAAATGCTTTGTGCTTCTTCTAGCAAAGCAGTTTAATTCTAGTAAATTCCCACCACAGTATTTTATTGTCCATGGGATGTTACTGCGGCTGAGCTGTTCCCTAGCAGCTGTGGTAGCTTCCATTGCTGGTGAGGTGGGAAATAGCCCCACAGAGTTTTCCTCTTCACAAAAAGCCCTTCAAACTCGTAGAGGATCCTAGCCAATAAAGAGAAAATCTTTTCCTCATGCGTTTTCGAGAAGTTGTGAGCTGAGAAGTCATGTCGCTTTGAACAGAGGTACCACTGAATTCAGAGCTGAGTTCCAGTGTTTCCATCGTGTGTATTAAGGAATAGCTGCTTGCAGGTATTGCTGAGTTAAAGCAATTAGCTCTTCCCTAGTTCAGTAGGAGAGCTTTGGATTTCCTGGTAGTATCCCAAGGGACTTTCATAGGATTTCTCAGATATCCCTCATGCTTATGAAAACCTCCAAGAGACGTCTTTTGAACAATGAGCTCAAGATACAGTAAAACCCTCCTGCTTTTCCAGGAACTAAGAGCACAGCTGAGCACCAGAACATTGCTCTGTTTTCCCTTTCACCATAGTGCCTACCAAACACATACCTTGACTCAAAGTGGATATGAAGGGTGTGTACCTAGTTTTCCACCATGGTGAAGATAACTTGCTAGAAAACATACAGTAATGAGAAATTATGCTTAAGCTCCTCAGAGAGTGGAGTCTTCAGCTCTTATCCTGTCATCCCCCATCTCCATGTGTCTCTCCTGTGACTTGTCCATGGCGATGTCCATAATCCTTAAAACAGCACCAAGGGAGCTGAGCAGGCAGAAGGACTGGGGGAAATGAAGAAGTAATCTGCTATTCAGAAAGTGTCAAATTTCCCCATGGTGATTAGGGTTCTGACTTCCCTAGGGACAGCTTCCATGGACAGTCTTCTGTAGGGGATGAAGAAGGGAAAAAGAACCCAACTTCACAGCAGTGGGTGCAGAAGCCTACCCCTTGCAAGCACAAAGCTCTAGCAGACACTAAAGGCAAAAGAAGAAATCAAAAGCTTGCTCTTGGAGCCAAAAATCAAATACCAGTCTATTTACTCAGAGAAATAACAGTACAATAAAGCATTTGCGTCTGCCAGCCTGTGAAAGGATAAATGAGGGAGCTCCCTGAGGCTGCACATGCATTGCATTGCATTAGGATGAGTCCCTTACATGGCATCTAGAGCTGTTCTGACTGAGCAGGGCATGGAAAGGGCTCTCTTTCAGCTCTTATAAATAATCGTTCCTTCCTGCTTAATCAGTAGTTATTGCTCAGTGGTGGGTTTATTTTACATCTAATTGAAGAAATTTGACATCACCTCTGGTTATCTGTAAGAAAAGAGCAGAGAAACTGGCAGATTCATTGTTGGGAAGGTAAGGACAGAAAATTCTGATAGATTTTCCCCTCCAGAAAGAGTCATGGGTCTCTGGACAGACCTTTTCACTCCTCACTGCATGTGTTGCTGCTCTTTTTTGCTCTTTTTTGTAAGGTTGGCAACCTTACTGGAGGCAACAAAACATTCTACCAATGAAAGAGGTGAGAACTGAGGAGCAGAGTGCCACAGAGATGAGATGACGTTACTCCTGAAGAAATGAGAAGCTTACCCTACTTTGGTCACAAACTCTTTGGGTAGTAGGTGACCTCTTGTGTGCCACATTTTACAGTCCATGGCTTAGCGAAGCTGGCCTTCTGTGGGGAGCTGCTTTCTGAATCTGAAAGACTAAAGACTGTCTTGGTAGAGCCAAGAGTTACCCTACTGTCCTCAGAAGTGGCCCAGAAGAGATAACAACCACGCTTGCTACAGGACGAATGGAATTAAAGATCTGGAGCAGAAGACATGGTTTAAATAGAATACCAAGAAGCGATAATGTGTCCTGGTTGAAGGCTTATTAAAACTGAACCAATGGGCAAGATATGGGAAACCTTGGGAATCCATGAAGCCAAGAAAAAGAACTGAGTCCATGCTGTCAAAGGGGAACACACAGACTTGTGTCCCTCCAGAGGTTCACATGGCTCAGGGCTAGCCTCAGGGAAAAAGTAAGGTGGTAGGAAATAAAGGACAAGTTCTGGATCTTTCCTTTGCTGTTCTTTCATTTGGGAATGAGAGAGGATTTATTGAGAGTGGACTGTAAGGGAATACCTGGTATTACCATCACATATCACAAATAACAAGTTAATATCACAAAATGCTGTCTATTGAATTAAAGAGAAGACCTCTGGAATAGCATCCAAAATGAAAACATATTGCAATGTCATTGGAGAGAGAAGAAAATAGTACCTCTATTTGCCTCCAAAATTCACCTGAATAAACTGGTCATCTAGTGGCTATGACACATAGCATCTTTTCCAACCCTGCTTTCACAGATCCTAGGAAGCTTCACTGCTTAAGCTGCTTTAACCATCAGTCGGAAACAAGAAGAGAGTCATCATGTGTTCAATATCTTGCCAGGATGGGATGAGCAGCATCAGTTTCAGAGCTATCAAAAAGCTATAGATTCAGGTAAGAAGTACTTTTATCATTTATAATAGTGAATGTCTTGTTACTATTTACCAAAAAATCAGCTCTTGCATTCCATCTGAAAATAGCAAGATGATCCAATGTGCAGAACTGAAAGGCTCTGTCCCTAGGGGTTGCCATTTCAGGTACACTGCTTGCACTGTGCACCTGAAATACCAGTTATCTTAGAGGCCTCTTGAGCAGTGTCTGAAGGCAGCAAAGGAAAAACAGCATCTAGTAACCCATTATTAGCTGTGCTTCACCACTTGGCTCATTGGAAAGTTGGCATCTGCCTGAGTAGGCTTGTGTGGTCAGGCAGAAAACACAGCTGAGCAGCAAGGCTTCAGCACCCCTCCATCACTGTCAATAAGTGAAATGAAGGGCCCTTACATCATTTCATTTACTATATCAATGATTACACAGATCATTGCCTTCTCATTGTTTCAGTGATAGATTTAATTAACTTCCAATTAATCAAAGAAGGTGATATTTAATGCTCAGCCCTGAACCAAGCACAGTGTCACAGACTGAAGAATATATTTTGAAGGCTTTCAGAATCAAGGGGTCATGGAAGATAAATGTTCTTCACCTAAAGACAGAGAGAGAAGATAAATTTGTGTGTCCACTCTGCTCTGGCTAACTGTTTTAGGATAATTGTTTCACATCCCAATGATAACTTTCCAAAAGGTCCATCCATGCACAAATCTGGATAAAAGGCAAGAAGAGGGGCAGGTAATAGGGCCATGTTATAGAGCCTTCATAGGACTGTAATTCCTGTCTGCAGGCAGCATCAATATATGCAGCTGCAATGGCTGTGGCCCTGATAAATATGCAGAAAGAAATTTCCTGTAAAGATACTTTACCTAAATGACTTAAAATCCAAACCCAAGCCAATGACAAATAGAAGAGTTTCATTACTCAAAGTATGAAAGCTACATCTTATCTGTTGTCATTCTCGGAGCAGGGCGTGAGTGTCAGAGCACCTGCTGAGGATCTTTTATAAGGAGTTCAAAATATTTCCATCAGAAAAAGAAGCAATCCCTATTATTTTAACCAGAAGCATTTAATTGATAGCATTTTCCTTCTATATCTAGTGAACGTACTTAGGATGCACTTCAGAGAAAAGTAGATGGTACATATTCTCCATCAGACACAGTACAACCAGCAGGACTGAGGAGGTGATTCTGCCCCTATACTGGGCCCTGGTGAGTCCGTATGTCAAGTACTGGGGGCAGTTTGGGCACTGCAGTATAGGAAGATCATTGATGTGCTAGAGAGGGGACAGAGAAAGGCAAGTGGGCTGATGAGGGGTCTGAAGAACAGATCTGATGAGGATAGGCTAACAGAGGTGGGGCGGTTCAGCCTGAAGTAGAGGAGGCTGAGGGGAGACCTCACTGCCCTCTACAACTACCTGAAGAGAGATTGTAGTGAGGTGTTGAAGTGCTAAGAAATGAGGTTGACATGTGGATGATGCCATTTCCCTGTGACAGACTGCCACTATCCAGATTCTCTTGGGAGAGTATGGAAGAAAATATTCCCCCTGGTTTGCTTTCCCAGAGACAGGCAACCTTAAGAGAGAATTTGGATTAAATGGCGATAGGTGTTTTGCTTCAGGGAGAAAATTGTTGAAGCAGCATGGTACAAAAGAAAGGCTGCTGTCAGAGGTCTCCTGGGGGTGATAGAGTTATACTCTCTCTTTTTCTCTCTCTCTCTTGATGGGAGGTTCCCTCTCTGCAGTCAGGCTGCTGCAGATAATGGACCTAACCTGGGTTATTGCATGGACTGTAAATTTAATGAATGGTGGATTCAGATGGGTTTTCCTTTTGTTATGCACTCTCTCATTGGCTTTGGGTTTTCTTTCAGGATATTTCTGGTCAGAGGTGGTCTTCTTTGCCCCTGTGGTGAGGTGATGAGTTATGTAATGAATTATGTAAACTTATCCTTACACTGTGCAGAATCCAATAGTAATAAACTGTGCTTTCTGCTCATGGCCATGCTTCTTGGACTGTGTTACAGCCTTGTCAAAACAGATGGGTGTTGGCTTCTTCTCCCTAGGGACTAGCAATAGGACAAGGGGAAATGGGGTCATGTTGTGCCAGGGGAGGACCAGATTGGATCTTAGGAAAACTTCTTCCTAGAAAGAGTGGGGAAGCTTTGGAACAGGCTGCCCAGGGAGGGGGTGGAGACACTGTCCTTGGAAAGGTTCAGCGAATGGTCAGACATGGTGTTTCAGGAGATCGTTTAGTGCTTCAGGGCTGTAGGGCAGATAGCTTAGGGAGATTAATTAGTTGTTTGGGGTTGTAGGTTGGACAGTTGGACTTGGTGAACTTGAAGGTCTTTTCCAACCTTGATGATTCTATGATATATGTTTTGGTCATTAAATCAATTTGTTTCTTTTTGCTCTTAGAATCACAGAATCATTATGGCTGGAAAGAACTTCCAGGATCACCAAGTACAGCCTTAATGCTGTCTTTTCACTGTGTTCACTGTCAGTGCCCAAAAGTATTCCTGCAACACAAATATTGACTGAGTGACTGGGGCAACTCCAAGTTGGTTCTGTGTTTACTAGCCAATATCTGATCAACTCACGAATTTCAAGCAGTGCAATCCATGCTCTATAAGGTCAAGGATTCTAGCACATCAGCCTTGGGAGCCTGAGAACCTCCTCAGCTCACCAGTTCATAGCTTCTCGTACAGCCAACATGTCTCCGAAAGCCTGCAAGCACAATGCTAGTTTCTTAAAAGAATGACAGATTCATCAAGGTTGGGAAAGACCTTCAAGATCATAAAATCCAACTGTGCATCCTACAACCTTGGACCACTAAATCATCTCTCAAAATACCATGTCTATAGATTTTTTGAATGCCTCCAGTATTTGGTCTGAAGGAAAGGATAAAGAGAACCCAAAGAAGCTATAAGGACCAGTAATGAAGAGGCTGTTGTGGAGAGAGCACCAGACTCTGATCTAATGGGGCCAGAGAGTTTGTGACAATAGCCACAAAATATTTCAAGGAGTTCCTGAAGTAAAGGATGACTTAGGACCTCTACCTTGCCAGAACTGGGAAGATAGGCTAGTGCAGCCAAAAGCTGTTCATTTAGGCTCTGAACACCCCCTGAGCATGTGGCTGGGATTACTTGGTCTGTTCTTGGTTGCTCAGTCATCCCTGCAGAGGTCCCTGCACTATTGCCTTCTTCACCACCTTCAGAGCCTCGCTCCCCAATTCTTACTTCAGTTTCCGTACTACAGTTTAGAAAAAGTTATGTCAGAGGGGGAATCTATTCAACCCTCATCATGAGCATCCTGTCTGAGGCAAGATTTTCTGCAGTCTATAGTATAAAAGCAAATACAATGGGAAGGAAAAGAGTGAGGCCATGCTTGCTGAGATATCTGCCCATAAAGATTTTTCCCATACCCACAGTCCTGGTTATCCTGATGCTGTGACAGTAAATTCAGCTCTGTGCATGTGTGTGCATGTGTGAGTGGGATGTAGACAGAGCAGGATACCTTCTAACTAACGCATAATATAATTCTTTCCTTCTCTTTCCTGTGGCTAAACTCTGAGTGCAAAGTAATTATCTTTCTTGTGACTTTAAATCTCTCTCTCTGGTATATTCTTGCCTGTTCAACATGACTTTACAACTCCTTCATCTGGCACACAGCTGGCATGCCTCACGGTAGTTTCCTCTAAAGAGTGATTTAAAGTAGCTTTCCATCAGCGTAAAACTAATGAGCAAGAAATATCTTGACACATGGATGACTGTAAGCAACACACTCGGTCAGCTGCACACGAGAAAGACATTCACACTTAAGGCTTTCCAACTGTTCTGTCTGAAGCACTCACAAGACTTTGAGCTCAGCCTGCTTATTTATGACTATCTTCACTCACCCAGGTGTCTTCTTTCAGATAGACAATGCCAAGCTTCCAATGCAGCTTCCCATCTGGAAGTGCTGCTTCTCTCTCCTTCTGTCTCTAGAGATGCACTGTAACATAGCAGAATTTTAAATCACAGGACATGCTCACTGTTTTCAGTTTAGAAAAATAAATTCCCCTGAACCTTTTTCTGTAGCACTGAGCACCATAGTGTCTCAGCACCTTGTTGCAGCAGTATGAACCCAACCAGCCTGCTCACTTGAGTGCTGTGATCCCAGATTTACCTCAGCTCCACTGAAAGCAGTGTGAAATCATTTCAAACGCAGCAGACATATGTGAGAAGAGAGTTCTGACCCTGCCTAATTTATCTTCATTTTTCCCTTGTGAAACAGAGCAGCCTGAACAGAAATGAAACCTTGGACGAGCATTTTCTTATACAAATAAGCAAAGGGAGACCCCGAGCAGGTTAAAGCCTTTTAAAAAAAGTATCTCCTCTTACTTTAATTTAACCTAAATACCTGTCAGGAGTTTTGAGAATTGAGTTCAGTTGAAATCCTGCTTCTTTATTTAGTTCCTGTATGCGATTTTGTAGCTGTTTTTAAACAGTGACTGTGGTGAAATGTACTCAGTCATTGTTGGAACTAGCCAACAGTTGCACGTGGACAACTCTGCTTCAGCAGACAGACATTTCATAGTCACAATGTAAAAAATGTTGATCTCAGCACCAACTCAGCTGCAAGAAGAGACCATCTTCTCCTGGTATGTGTGTAAGACCACTACGTAAATGACAAGGAAGTCCCAAGAGCATTTTGGAACACAGATATGTTGTACTGGAAAACATGCCAGGTAGAGTTTGGAGGAACCCAAACAGATGTACTTGTGGGGAAAAACATAAAACAAACAGAAAGAAAAGCCTTTATTCACAAAAGATTTGAGAATAAGCTTAGTAACTTCTGTGCCTGAAAGAGTGTTTGCTTTTTCCAAAACAGAACTAACTTTCTGGGAAAAGAATTCCAAGGCTGGAAGACTGTCCATGCCAAGCAGGTCAACATCACCAAACCACTGCTGAGCTTGCAGATCTTCTTTAAATACTGGGATTTATTAGTTCTTACTTTACTGAGCGCTTTCTGCCTTCCTTTCCAATGCATTCTGCACCTTAATGACAAATAAACGCTTCACTTCTGCTCTTTGCACCCTCAGTGCTGTTCCAAAAACCACCTATTTGCTGGAAAAAAGAAGAAAATAAAATCCTGAAAGCCCTGTGGGCACCAAAAGGAGTCTCCTCTGCAGTGATGTTAAGGTGGAAATAGCCACAAAGTGCTGTGACATGCATTAAAGGCTCAAAGAAATTGTCAACAGAGAACAGGGCAGCCAGAAAGGAGGTTCATGTCTCTGAAGAACTCTGCTTCCCCAACTGAGAAAACTTTATATAACATAACAGAGATCGATGAACTTCAACAAATGAGGAAAGATGTTACTAGGAGCAGGCAAAAGGTTTCCACAGTATTTCCACTCGTCCCAAAATTAAAGGCTAGCCACCTCAGCTCTGCTGAAAATAGACTCTGAATTACGAGGTTTCAGTGGCCCTTTCCTAACAACCCTCTCTTGCAAATGATAGTAATTTCCTATTAGCTTTGCTAATGCATGAAGGCCTCTGCAACCTGTCCTGATTTCAGCTTTCTTGCTGCTCCCTGAAGCCTATTTCCCATCCCCAAGCGGAACTCCTCACCTCTCAGATCTGTATAGATCTTCAGCAAATGGAGCATCCTCTGTGCTCCTGTAACACCGGGGGAAAAGTGCTCAGTCCATCCCTCATCTAAGCCACTGAGCTGGCACTAAGGAGCGGTGACTCGTAGTTGTATTTAAACTGCTCCCACCCTGTAACATTTTACTGCACACACCAATCACGGCACTCACTACAAAACTGCCGAAGGAAAATGAAGAGCAGTCCCCTCGGTGTTCTAGTCCTTCTGCGCTATTGCAAGAGCACAGTATGACCACTTCTTCAAAGAAGGCTCCATCAGCACTGAGGAAACGTGGAACATGGAGAGAGCAAAAGGACACGAGTGTCTACACCATGAGCACCCCCTTGCTGATGTACTGCTGACTATGACTGGAGTGGAGGAATATCCTTCTGTTGTTACTTCTATTTCTAGTAGCAGCAAATGCAGGCCCAGGCCATATAGCCAGATGAGAGACCTGAGGATGACTGGGACTGTGGCATCTGGTGCTGCTCTGAGGAAGCTTCTCCTCACTTGGCAAGCTAGGGTCAAGCTGAATGGAAAACCTAAGATTTCCAATGTTCTGGCTAAAATCCCTTTCAAATATTAAATGTAAGAAGGCAAAGGCCTTTTTGTCAGGATCCAGAAGTGCCTTCCACACAGGTGCATTGAGAAATTCTATGAACCAACCAGGTTTTGTCAGATACTTGCTAAGAAAGACACTGCTCACAGTTTTGGAACAAATCTGGGGGACAGAGAGATCAGGAATTCCCCCCTGCCCTGATCTATGTGGTAATAAAAAGTTCAACACCTGGGATGCAAGTGAAAAACCCCCACTTTATGCAGAAGGCTGATGACAATGCTAACAAAACAAAGGTAATTCCCCTCCCCAAAACCCATACCCTATACCAAAACCCACCACCCCCAAAACCTGAAAGGGTCAACATGAGATGCTGAAGAAGCAGCAGGTGGTAGAGAGCTGGAGTCTGGTCAAACTCTGTGGGGAAAAGCAGCTGCAGCAAAGTGGTAGTGAAAAAGCCATGAAGTGGCTTCCACAGGAGCAGCACCTGTGGCAGGATCCGGGAACGGAAAACTCCAGTGAGGCAGGTAGCAGTAAGTTCGCAGCTCCAGGGGAGGGAAAGACAGAAGTCCACGAAGAACAGCGGGGAAACAGTGGTGGTGGTGGGACAGGAGAGGGGTCCAGAAGCAGCGAAATGCAGCAGCAAAGACAGCACCCAAAGAAGGTGGTAAACCAGTCCCCAAAAGGCCCCTTGAAATAGTCACGGTAGCCATCCCAGAACTGGGATGTCACACGGTAGCCATCCCAGANAAGCCATGAAGTGGCTTCCACAGGAGCAGCACCTGTGGCAGGATCCGGGAACGGAAAACTCCAGTGAGGCAGGTAGCAGTAAGTTCGCAGCTCCGGGGGAGGGAAAGACAGAAGTCCACGGAGAACAGTGGGGAAACGGTGGTGGTGGTGGGACAGGAGAGGGGTCCAGAAGCAGCGAAATGCAGCAGCAAAGACAGCACCCAAAGAAGGTGGTAAACCAGTCCCCAAAAGGCCCCTTGAAATAGTCACGGTAGCCATCCCAGAACTGAAGGGATTTTCCACTCAAATAATAACCAGTCCTAGAGCCAAGAACTCCCACTCCAAAAGAATTTCCAATGTTAGAATATTTCCTGCTCAAAAATAAAGTAAAAAATAAACCTAAAAAGATTTTCTCACTTCCCTGGGAGACCTCCCCTCCAGACATCTTCCCACTCCCCCCACCCCAGCCAAGAACTCCCACTCCAAAAGAATTTCCAATGTTAGAATATTGAGTGCTCAAAAATAAAGTAAAAAATAAACCTAAAAAGATTTTCTCACTTCCCTGGGAGACCTCCCCTCCAGACATCTTCCCGCTCCCCCCACCCCGTGCGGTTTGTCCTGCCAAATGGTGGTGCCTAACCTATCCTTACAACACTGAAAAGAAAAGAAAAGGAGAAAGGAATGGAGATGGCAATACAAACAGTTTTTCTCTCTCTACCCCATGACACTAGGCAAGATAGAGAAATGACTAACCTTTAGTACAGTACTACGATCTGGTTGTGAACACCAGCGTTTCCTGGAGAATTTCCTGGAGGCTGGGTGTCCAGCACACAGGCACTTCCCTTCTGAAGAGAGAAGACTGAGCATTGCAGATAGGAAGATCCAGATGCATGGAAATACTAGAACATGGTCATGTGTGTCTAAACAGAGGCACAAAGGAATGGCTGACTTATCCAAAGTCGTGAAAGCAGCCTGTGATCACAGTCTCGTGAGTTCCATCCCAAACCTTTCAAGACGGCACCCTTCTGCTTCTCATTCCTTCCCACAGATCGGGACAAGGAGCAACCACATAGCCAAAATGGAAGGGATAATTTTGCACTTAAAGAGGTGTCCTGGAGTGTGCATATGCCTCAGCTACAAGTGTAGGCAGGCACAGAGACCTCAGGCACTTAATGCAGTTCAAGAGCACTACAGTAGGAGATGATTTTTGAAGAAGTCTGTCCTAAGCTTGAGCTTAGGGTGCTTCTTTCTTGAAACTGGCTATGATCCTTCTCTGATTAATTTTCATTTTCTCTGTCCCAGAGACATGCACAGTGTGTAGGAATAAATCCAGGTCATGCTCTCTGAAGGCAGATCAATAACTCAATCAGAAGTAGGGAAGACCTGTGTTTGACATGCTGTGATGGAATTTGTCAATGATGCTGGTATGGCTGAGAGTGGCAGTGAGGGCCCCGAGAGCCGTGGAAGGCAGACATCCATCTTTGCTCTGATTACAGTCAAACTCTCCTGGAAAATGCTTCTAAAAAGGCCTGGAATAGGTGTGAAGTTCAGAATTTCCTGTAGGAACACCAGCATGGACAGCCTGTCCCAGTGCTGTGTCCCACAGTAACAGCAATGATCTGGGAGAAGAAGATTTCTTGTGCCTGCAGCCTGTGTAAGGTGATGTTCAGAAAATATTTCTGCCTGAACTTGGTCCCTGATGATGCCTGAGAATCATGCAGGTGGTCGTGTCTCAAAAGTTACAGTGCAATGGTACTTTGTAGAGCTTGCTGAAAATCTTGCTCTTCCTTAAAATATCTGTTGCTGGCTGTTGTTGGCACTGGGAAAGATGAATTGCTATCAGACTTAAGGCAATTTTACATCTTTCCAGTTGTTTATCTCTCCATTTACTCTCATGGCTTATTTACCACCCAGGGTTCAAGGAAGACACCCCTAGAGCTAAATGCTCCTGGAAATGTAGGGAGTGAGGACAGTGGGAAGTCATGTTGGTCCTAAGCAGCTGGACCCCAATGATCAGAAGAATTTAGGTTTCAATCCTTCTTTCTGTTTCTCTGCATATACTGGACTTCACCGATTCTTTGTGTGCATACTTAATGTCCATTAGCAGTTAAGCATACCCAAATGAGAGGCAGCAGGCCACACTATTCTCTATATTTCTGCCATATTGGGGATGAACATTGCTTCTGTAGCACACAGTCTTGAGATGGGTGCATCTGCCAGCACTTCTCTTTACAGAACATGGGAAGGAACCTTGTGGGGCTCCTCACTTCTGGGACCTCTCTACTGGTTTCCTCTAAACCACTGACAGAATTCACTTCCATAGAGCATTTTTACAGTGGTCTAGACTACTGAGATGAAAATTCTTCATGTCCCTATCATCTTACTGTAGTTTTCTTGTAGTCTTCATAAGACACTCTTTTTCTTGGCTGAAAATTGTAACTCTACTGACCAAAGACCTTTTACATCAGTGCGTGTATCAGAACAGAAAAGCATAATTATATGCCTAATCCCCCACAGCAAATCACAAGCAAGATGACATGGTGTCTTGATGGACTTCAATCCTGTAGCCTCTGTATCTTTTTGTTTGGCCTGATTCACCCAAGTATTCCTTGGCCAAAAGTAATCATCCCAATGACAAAGCTTGCGGATTCTGCGAAAGATTTTTGTGGTCTGAAATATGGCTGAGAGCATGCTCCGGGCCATCTGCCATTGGCCTCAGTAAATTCCAGAATGGATGTATTACAAATTCAAAAGGAATTTTGGAAGTAGTGTTTTCCCTGCTCATTCTATTTTTTACATACAGCTCAACATTGCAGACCTGTGTTGATGTGCAGTCAATATTTGAACACAGGTCTCTCTCCACTGTAGTGATTAACCCTAACAGCTTGGTGTGAGAGTTGAAGAGTGGTTATCATGGCTTCCCAAAGACAGTGGCATCCAGAAGTAATGTCTGGAGAGCATTTGCTGTGTTTGAGTGGGTACTTACAGTAAGAAGTACTTACAGAAGACAGCAGAACCCATTTGAGGAACACAGAGAACCTAGTAGTCTACCTCAACTCGTTCCCACCACTGCATATGTCTAAGGGGTCATCAGGCAACGCACTAACTTGCCACTAGCCAAAGCAACTGCAGAACTGGAGGCAGCACACCAAACACAGAATCACAGAACACTAGGAGTTGGAAAAGATCTCTAGGGATCATGGAGTCCAAACCCCCTGCAAGAGGAGATCATACAGGCACAGATTACATAGGAGCAGGTCACATAAAACCAGGCAGGTTTTGAATGTCTCCAGCGGAGATACCACAGCCTCCCTGAGCAGCCTTGTTCCAGTGCTCTGTTAACCTCACAGTAAAAAAGCTTTTCCTTATGTTTAGATGGAACCTCTTGTGTTCCAGGTTGTGGCCATTGCCCCTTATTCTGTTGCTGGGTGCCTCTGAGAGGAATCTGGTCCCATCCCCCTGATACTTGTGATGTCTATACTGGTACAGTGGGACTAAATGCAGGAATTATTATCATGGGCTCCTGGACCCTTAGTGCAATTGCATTGCTAATGAGAACTGAGGAAATTGTGTTCTTGCAGCCCAGAAGGTCAACTGCATCCTGGGCTGCATCAGAAGCGGCATGACCAGCAGATGGAGAGAGGTGATTATGTCCCTCTGCTCTGCCCTGGTGAGACCTCACCTGGAATCTTGCATCCAGCTCTGCAGCCCTCAATACAGAAAGGTCATGGACCTGATGGAGCAGGTCCAGAGAAGGCCACGAAAATAATCATGGGGCTGGGACATCTCTGCTGTGAGGACAGGCTGAGGGAGCTGGGGTTGTTCAGCCTGGAGAAGAGAAGGCTCGGGGGGACATGAGAATGACATTCCAGTCCCTGAAAGGGGCTACAAGGTGGCTGCTGAGGGACTGTTTACAAAGGCCTCGAGTGACAGGATGAGGGGCAATGGCTTCACATTAGAGAAGGGAAGATTGAAATTGAGTGTTAGGAAGTTGTCTAGCAGAAGGGGGGTTGGACACTGGCACAGGTTGCCCAGGGGAATAGTTGAGGCCCCATCCCTGGAGATACTCAAGGTGAGGCTGGACAAGGCTCTGGGCAGCCTGATCTAGTGGAGGATGTCCCTGCTCACTGCAGGAGGGTTGGACTAGATGACCTTTGGAAGTCACAGAATCATAGAAATGTTGAGTCTGGAAAATACTTTTAAGATCATTGAGTCCAGCCTATGATTTAACATCATCACAATCAGCCAGACCAGGGTACTCACTGCCACATCATATCTTTTCTTTAACACCTCCAGGGATGGGGAATCCACTGCTATCCTAGGTAGTCCATTCCAGGGTCTGATCACTTTTCTTTGAGGAAAGGCTTCCTAATATCCAACCTAATTCTTCCCCATCAGCTTCAATCCCTGCCCTCTTGTCCTGTCACTAGTTGCTTGGGACAAGAGTCCACTCTTCACCTCACTACAGCTTCCCTTCAGGGAGTTGTAGAAAGAGAGAAAGTTCCCCCCGAGTCTCCTCCAGGCTAAAAAACCCAGCTCCCTCAGCCTCTCCTCATCAGACTTTTCCTCCAGTCCCTTCACCAGCCTTGTTGCTCCTCTGGACCTGCTTCAATACGTCAATCTCTTTCTTGAAGTGTGAGGCCCAGAACTGTACCCAGTACTTGAGGTGAGACCTCACCAGTGCCCAATGCAAGGGAAGAATTACATCCCTAGTTCTGCTGGCCACACTGCAAGCCAGGATGCCACTGGCTTTTCATGCCATCTGGGCACACTTCTGGCTCCTGTTCAGCCAGTTGTCAAAGAGTACTCACATGTTCCTCTCTGCTAGTGCTCTGCAGCCACTCATCCCCCAGTCTGTAGCTGTAGGGGGTTATTGTGGCCAAAATGTAGGCTCCTGCACTTGGCTCTGTTAAACCTCATCCCGTTGGCCTCTGCCCATTGACCCAGCCTGTCCAGGTCTTTCTGCAGCATCTTTCTCCTCTCCAGCAGATTGACACACCCCAACTTGGTGTCATCTGTGAATTTACTAAGGTTAGATTGAATCCTCTCATCCAGGTCATCAATAAAGAAGTTGAATAGAACCTGGTCCTGGGGGACACCCCTGGTCACTGGACACCAATTGGAGGCAGTACCATTCAAAATCTTTCTCTATGCCCAGTCATCCAGCCAGATTTTAACCCAGAGGAGGGTGCACCCATCCAAGATATGGGCTGCTAGTTTTTCCAGGAGGATGCTGTGGGAGACTGTGTAGAAGGGTTTGCTGAAGTCTATGTAGACCCCATCCGTAGCCTTCCCCTCATCCACTTGTCAGGGTCCCTTCCAAACTGGGCCATTTGATGATTCTATGGAATATTTCCCTGTAGTGATGTAGTAACCAACTCTTTGGGGATCTCAGCAGTGTACATAATTGCAAGGCAGAGACACCCCTTGTGCAATGCTCCCAGGACATGGCTGGAAATCTTGCTGTAAACCTGAGTATGTCTTTGCAGCTCAGTGATATTAATATGTCAGTGCAGCAGCAGGCACTGAGTGTTATCATCTAACCTCGAAACAAGAGCAGACTTGTTTCTCTGTTTGCTTGTTCTCAAATGGGAGCAGAATTTCTTCTTTAGAATGCAAAGGAAAGAAATAAAGATGGGAAGCTGACCCTCAGACACTTAGCTGCTATGAGAGTGGGAGCATTCAGCTGGCAATTTTAATGGCAGAGATCTGTTAAATAAATAATCCCCAAAATTGGGCAGGCTGATTTTTCTAGTCAAAGAACAAACTCATTCACTTGGGAATAGTGCATATTTTATAGAAAAGAAATATCTACAGAAGTGCAGGCACAAGATTTACATTCAGCTGAATGACAAAGGATACTGAAAACAACTGCTGCGTTTTTGTGGAAACCTTGAACTTTCAGCATTTGTGAATTTAGGAATAGTTTCATTTAAAAAAAAAACCCATTCACTGAACATGGTTATCCCTAAAAAAATGAAAAAGCAAACTTGCTGAAAAGATTAATTTCCAGTGGCTCTGCTCTATTCCCTTAGGTGTTTAAAAATCTCAGATTGAAATGGATGAATATGCAAGTGCCACTTATTGAAGGACTCCCACAAGCAGTGAAATGCTTTGAAATCATTGTGGAGGTAATTGTAAAAGAAGTTATATGCATAAAATTACTTCTGTGGTGCAATACAGATCATAAATCAGCTCACAGTCAATCTCTCCACAGCTTTTTCAATCTAGAAGATTTAAAAATATATATCTATACATAGGAAACCGAAGTTAAACTGCTAGTAACACAAGGGGGGTGTGTGTGTGTGACTGAAAAATGCATTCCTCTCCTGATACGATGCTGCATGTAGGAGCCATGGAATGTTTTTATATTCATCATGGAAACTCACCAGCTGGTATTTGTGCATGGTATTTAATTTTAATATGGTGAAAAGGTTTGGCCAACCTCACCCATGACAGGTATCGCTCTAGCTAAAAGAAAATGTAGGGTAGATATGAGTAACCAGGCTCCAAGACCTGTGGTTTCTTCTCACTGCCTTCTGATGGCCACATTAATGGTAGCCAGATCCAGACTTCTGCCTAGTCAGGAGCAGACGCCAGATGCTTTGTCACATGTGGGATTACAAGCCAAGCCAAAACTATAGGGATTTTCTTCTGTTCCTGTCAGATTCTACTTCTGGGGGAACTCGGAGGTATAACACAATATTCTTTTCATTTTCCCTTGTCCCAATTACCCTTGAAAGTCAATAAACCACCCCTACAGAAGCAAAAGAGCTCTCCCTGTTGTTTTACGCAGTCATGCAGTGTAATGATGCAACTGCTTTTGATGAGCTGGCTTACCACTGAGAAGAAAGGGAAACACAGCTACAGTTGAATCAGACAGCTTGGTGACAAGGGGAAAACTGAGTTTTCCAAATGAGTTGACAAACTAGACTTGACAAACAGCACTGATACGGGATCAAGGTTGCTTTCTGGCTGCTCTGTAAAATATACAAATATCTATAAAGAATCTATGCCATTTAATGTATTCTGCACTTTGAAACACAAGTGTTTTTTAAATTCACCAGAAGAAATGTGAGATGGGCCAAGATAAAATGAAAAGCAGGTATCTCCTCTCAGGTCCACACCTGAATTGTATTTCCTCTGCATTAAAAATCCTTCAAGTAATCCCCTAGCTTAATTTCTTCATTTTGTAAGTAGAAAACATTTGAAAATATGAAATACTTATGTTCAGTGGACCCTGTGCTTAGCAGAGGAAGAGACTCCCTGAGAGGATATTTCCAAAGGACTACACAAGCGGGCACAGAGCAGATTCTAACTGTGTTCACGTACTTACAATAATAGTAGGTGAAATATACTATCAGTAATGGTTGGTGGTGACTTTTACATTTTCCAGGGGTAAAGTTTGTGACTAATGAGTTCCATAGTAGTCCCATGTTACAAGAAATGACACCATTATAATACCAAAGCAACAGCCAGAGCTCAGATGAGACTGCAATGTAAAGCTGGAATGGAATCATACCAACACTTGCTTCTGCTGCCTTGAAAGGATAAAGGTTGTCCTGGGTCTCTTCCCACCACACCCCCCCCAATTTCTCTTCTTTTTTCTCCTTTTTTCTCATGCTTTCCAACTGTTTTTGTCAAACCGGTAGCAACATTCAAAGAGCCAGTGTGAACAAAAGAAAGAAAATCATACGGAATTCTTTGGCAGTCAACTCTTGTAAGTTGAAGTAGTCATGAAAATTAGAAATGTAAAGAGTTAAATTAGCAAAATGAAACTATTACAGAGAGAAGCCCTTTTCACAAGTTTTCCATTTTAGTCAGGCGTCCCTGGTTGCAGTGTAAAAGTTATTGTTGAGAGCAAATGAAATTTCACATTCCTATGAGAAATACAGCTTGAAAACAGAGTCCATAAAAGCTGAGTCTGTAACATTACTGTGATAAGACACTCACAGGAATAAGATGCTCTTACAGTTCTCTCAGCATTATCAACAAGCCTTCTAAGATCATGGGAAAGTTGAGGAGGATCACAGTTAATTAGCTTTGTGCTGTATTTACTTATCTTGCTGATAGAATTGGGTCTGTTAGAAGTACAAATCATTCCTACAATGGACACGAGCATGACAACAAACCTCGGGAACATAAGTTGGCATTAAAAAAAGTCAAAAAACTCCATTTCTTCATAGAATTCATAGAACACCAAGTTGAAAAGGACCTCAGTGATCATCTAGTCCAACCTATCAAGCTAAAAATGGTTTAAATTAGATGTCCCATCAGCCTGTCAAGTTGTGTTTTAAAACTGTCCCATATAGGGCAATCGACCCCTCCCTTTAGGAGACTATATCAGTGTGTAATTGTTCTAATGCTGAACTCTGATCGGAATCTCCCCAGGAGTGCCTTAGACGTATCACCCCTTGTCTTTGCTATGGCACTCTGTGTAAAAAGAGAGTCACTGTCTTCTTGGCAGCCACCCTTTAGGTACTAGAACATGGTGAGCTGCCAAGTAGTAAGTAGGACTTACTACTTTCTCTCTACTCTCTACTTCTTACTCTCTACTCTGTAAGTTTGGGGTATCTGAAGGTTTATTGTTAGAGGTTCTGAGGCTGGGCATTTGCCAGCACAGTTTTCTTCGGGCAAGCAGAGGCACAACCTCCCCCCCCCGCCCCTCCCCGGTATAGCCCACATCCTGGAAGATGCCCAGGGAGGCAAAGGCAGGGGTACTGTACAGCACCAGACTGGAGCAGAGCGGAGAAAGGCAGATAAAACTCAGTGGAACTGTATTCACAGAAACTCCCTTATTTTGGAGCACAATACAGTATTGGTGTTTTTCTTTAGAGCAGCTGAACTGTACAAGAAATTCACACAATTTGAACTAGATCCTGGGACAACCTGGAAGTTTCTATCCCATCTTTCATGGCTGCTTGTTTTTGTTACTGCTTTTAGACAGCAACAGTCCTGCTGGCTTTAGCAAGTCCATGCTCTTTCCACAAACACTCATTTTTAAAAAGTGCTTGCATGAATATCCATGGCAATAAAATACACATGTCAAATAAAAGAAAACATCCAAGCCAAGCAAATGCTTCCTAACACCTTTGCTCTGTCAGCTGGGCGATGCTCCTTGTGTGACATGGGCCACTCCATGGAACACAGCCTGCCCTCTTCAACTAACATTACCAGTGCTCAGCTGAATAAATAAATTATTTTAGCTCACTATTTTTATCTTGAGTCCAAATCCATTCCCAGAGATCATTCCTCCTCTTTTCCTTTTGCTACAGGGCTTTCACAGCCTCTTTATGCAGGAGACTGTCAGAGCCCTGCCTAGCTCACTCCAACCTTTCCCAAGGGCTGACATATTTTCTTACTTCTCAGAGCTGTCATCAGCAGAGAGACAAGCAACTAACATACAGCTGCTCAGGACAGCACATATTTTGCCCCATTTTAAGTTTCCAAAACAGTCATAATGTCGACTTGAAAAGCTCCAGACCAGGACTTGACTGTTGTGGGTGATTTCCTTGTATTCCAACTCAGTCTTCATAATCAAATAAAAACTCTCAAGGAAGAAGCAGAAACTGTTGCTTAAACTATGGCAGACACCTCTGAGAAAGTCAGTGAGTAACTGGTTTCAACAGCTGGATGTATCAGAGGGAAATCAACAGGACAAATTAAGTGAAATACCATCTACCATTTAACGTGATTGGCATGCATGGCCACCCACTTATTATCACTCTAATGAAGACACTATAAAAACTCTTAGTTACTTAAAAGCTAGTAATTAGTACAGTTTAAGGATGTATAAACTCAGGAGCTGCCACACAATCCACCCAGCAGGGTAGTTATTAGTGAAATGGAAATAGGGAACGCCTGGCATGCAAAACAGGGTGGTGTGATCTGAATAATTCAGTTGTTCTGAGTGGTGGCATGTGGCATAACTCAATGGATATTCCCATCAGCATGGGACCCAGCCTTGAGACCACTTTGCCACTATAGTTTTGTATCGTGTTTGGCTCTGCACAGAGCCCACCACTGACAGCAGACAATGGGGCAATCCAGAGGCACTGGCACTATTGAAGTTTGGGCAAATTGTGTTATTCAAGGCTGAAGCTTTGTGTCAGTGAAGGTTTAAAAGATCAGCTCCTTTTTCTTGACAATCCTATTTCCAGATAAATCTGAGTTAAAAGCACCTATCAGTGCATAAGAATTTATCCAGGAGTGCTGATGCTCATCTCAGCAACAGCCATCATCTCACGTTAAACATTCAGAATTGAAGCTTTCCATGAGAAACTTCTCTTTCCTTTTCCTTCAGGGAAAGAAATTCCCTTCCAGATTGAAGAAAAATAAATAAATAAAAGAAAACCCCAGACTCAAACTGGTTTTCCAGTGCGAATTTGACTTTCCACCAACATAATGTGAGCTTGTAGAGTGAAACCATCCCTAAGAAGCCTCCCTGTTGTGGTACTTTGGTATATCAGGTAAAATCACAGACTGTTAAACCACGTTACATTAGGAGCAAATTATCCATCACCCCTCATGAAGAATATTAGTTCATTAAAACAAATGACGCTGTGTTAATTTAAGCCATTTGGCTTCAATGCAAATTTCAAAGCAACATTTGAAATGAAATCTCTGTATCAGGATAGTCCTAAATGTTTGAAACATGGATCAGCATCTGAATTATTCATCTGAGCTCATTTTCTTGTTCTCATCTCTAAAAGCCACAGGGCTCAGAAATGTTGCTTTTTGAAATGGGTCAAAACAAGGTTCATTGCCAAGTCCGTGTATTCGTTTTGAATTGTAAATTTTTTTTTAAAAAAAGAGATTATTATGGAACCACTATCCTTACAGAATAAACAAAAGAAAGGTTGGAGATTTTTTAACAGAAAAATCCATAGTGATGCTTAGTAGGCTGTGGAATTTTTACTTTGCAAAGAGACACTGCAGAGGAAGCAACTGTTTATCCAGTTCCTGGGAAAATAACTAAATGCTGACTCGTATTTATTCAGCTGAATTATTAGAATAGCATTTGCTGTTACACTTAAAGTTGTGTCAGCATTTCCATTATGAAGCTTAGCACTTAAGAAAATCAACCCAGAAGCAAATGGGTTAATTAATAAAAATAACCCAAATAAATCAAATTAGATTTTGATAAAGTTAAAGAGCTTTTTAAAATTCTGTCTGCTTAAAAAATGTTGAAAGAACAAAGAGGCAGTAGTAACAAAGTGCAGCAGAGAGCTTTAGGATGCTTTCATCCTGATAAATACATGAAGTGCTCATTGAAAAGCAGTTAATATTTCTTCTCAGTACATCCAGAATAAAGAAAAAAATGAGAATTACTTCCAAAACAGTTTTGTCCTTTGAAGTAGTTTTCCTCAGGACAAAAATCGACTCTTATTTTGGAATTCAGACAAATTTATATATTTCACCTTTTTTTTTTTTAATTAGAGGTGGGTATCCCATAATATTAATATCTTTGTAAGATATTTTTAATATCTTTGTAAGGATTTTGATTTATGGGATTAAAAAGCCTATTCTCAATACTTGAAAAGGACCACTTCATTTGGAAGACACTGACAGTCTCCTGAGTATTTAAAGCACAATAATTTTTAGTCACCATAAAACATCCCTGTATGATTCTCCTCAGGCCATGTATGTGTGTGTACACACGCTAGCAGTTGTAGAATCATAGTATCATCAGGGATCGAAAGGGACCTGGGAAGATCATCCAGTCCGATCCCCCTGCCACAGCAGGATCACCCAGACCAGGTTCAGGTGGGTTTCAAACATCTCCAGAAAAGGAGACTCCACAACCCCCCTGGGCAGCTCCCTCCGGTATCACCCTCACTGGGAAGAAGTTATAGAA
>VZRI01014071.1:11316-26627 GCA_013397515.1 Upupa epops | reverse complement strand
AAAGCTGGGGAGGGACTGTTTAGAAGGGCTGGTTGTGGTAGGAGCAGTGGTGATGGTTTCAAGCTGGAAGAGGGGAGGTTTAGACTGGAAGTCAGGAAAAAATTCTTCACGATGAAGGTGGTGAGACACTGGAACAAGTTGCCTAGGGAAGTTGTGGATGCTCCTTCCCTGAAAATATTTAAGCCCAGATTGGCTGGAGCCTTGAGCAACCTGGTCTAGTGGGGGGTGTCCCTGCTTATGGCAGGGGTGTTGGAACTGCATGATCTTTAAGGTCCCTTCCATCCTGAACCATTCTAGGAATCTATGAAAATTATTTTCAGTATGTGATACCTTCCATCCTGAACGTGGTTCATCCCACAGACAGACTAGGTGTATTGTACATCACTGAGAAGACAAATCCAAGCTTAGCAGAGGAATATTGAGACACTTTACAGACAGTGAGATCAGGCAGAACTTTTCAGGATTTTTCAGTGTTGTCAACAGCCATTTTACTATCCAGTTAGAAAACAATTAACAAGAAACCATAATACAGTCAAGTGAAGGAGTCACAGAAAATAAATACTGCATAGAGGAGAAAGCAAGCATGTTTGGGTTTGATCTCCACAACTACAAGGCTCTGTCTTTGAGGAAAAGTGGTCAACAGGATATAGGAAATGAGATCTGAACAATGGGGATATCGGTTGAAGTGAACTTACTTCGCATAAAGACATTGTAACCAATGAGCATTAAGACAAACAAGCATGTAGTGCTATTGTTTCCAATGACAAAAGGCCAAGTGTACTAATGGCCTTCTGATCCATGTATAAAATGTTAATAAACTGTCTTAGCTGGATCAAGTTGTGGAGTCGGTGCCTGACCATTGCCACAACTGCAAAGCTTCTCGGCAATGTACAGTGTGTGCATGTTCATTATTTAATAGCATGATTTCTTGGAAAGGCATTCACGTAGGAAATAAGCCATGCGCCACCTTAGTCTTGAAGCACATAACCAGACTGTATTCCAGTGTCATACATCAGTGTGAAACACATGAAAGTAGATGAAACTGAGCAAAACATCTGACCACGTAGCAATTCAAAACACAGTAAAACCTCACACTTCCCTAAAGAGGCAAAAAATATTTACTATCTTAAAGGATGTTTGGGAAGACAATGCAACTCCATGTTATTAAGAAATAATGCTTTTTATATTTAGGTTGGTCTGTTGCCAGCAGAATGGTTCCTTTCCAGAAGAATTTGACCACCGTTTGTTCTAAACCAAGATAAAGAATTCGATTTGGCGTTTTTGACGTAAAAACCAAGAACGGTAATTTTGTGAAACCTTACAGAAAAGTGGATCTGAGGGGAGGCAAAATTTTCATGAAATAGCTAACAGTGTTGTGAGGAAAAAAACTTCAACATTTTGAGCAGTTTCCCACAGCTCTGATGAATACCATAATGGAAGGAAATGAAGTCAGGCACTACAGAACTGAGTTATCACAAGTCCAGGTGAAAGAATCTAGCGTCTTTCTGATACTGCTCTCCAATTAAGCAGAGCATTTATTTCCTGGGAGGGGTATGTGAAACTCCATTTTTGGGAGTCAGAAGTCATTCAGAAAGACAGGGAAAAAGCACGAGTAAAGCAATGTAAGTTGTCAGAATGAGAAATAATAGATGCACTGGCATAACAGTGTTTTGCAAAGTGCTCAGTTCACTAGCAGTGAACAACTGTGTGTCTGGAGCAAGATACTGTCTATAGCAATTCTGCAATTGTCTCTTCTGGATCTCTGCTGAAAGGCTAAACTGAGAGGAACGTGTTTTTACAAACACAGCTTGGGAAAAACAGAGAGGTTGCTTTTACTTTTTCCTATCAAACAGATAAAACACATTTGGCAAGAGCATGTGTTAAAGGGATTGCTGGAGAACACTGAAAAAGCACAGCCTAAAGTTAGACCTAAAGTTAACCATAAAAGTTACAATATTGTTAAAAAATGCTCAGTCTGGAGTTTGATACAATGCTCCTTCAGCTATACCACAGCTTCCCTGTGTGCAAGCTTTAATATACTTTTTCCTTCTTGAAGAGGTCTGAATTTGTTCTTTGTCTTCAGCATCTCTTTATTCAGATATTCCTGCTAAGCATATTTCTCCTAGGTAATTAACATACCCCTTGCAGACTACTTGTACAAAACCCACACAAGTTGCAATTCTGATGTTTTGCACACTTTAATAATTTCTTCACCTTGTTGGCTGGTTATGTCACTTCACACATCATTTTACAAGAAGCAAACATTGCAGGGAGCAGCAAAATCAATTAGAAGATGCAAGTTTTCCGTTTTAATCTCAGTGGGGTTTCTTGAGTATTATTTAAAGGAAAAAAATGATGCTGATGCAGTTTTAGTTTTCCATATGCAAGGCACAGACCAAGAAACTTCTCTTTACACATGGTAAATGTATATGCATGGGCTTCCTCTTCTGTTCCTGGAGTATCATTGTTTTCAGCAACCAAAAATGTGACTGCGTAATCAGTTCTCTCTTAGCTTCTCTCTGGTAACTATAAACATTTCTTCACTAGCTCACTTCTAAGATTACCTCTATTTTCAGTTCTCCACTTGACAAACCAAAAGAACAGTGGTGTAATGGACCTTATGGAGTGTCACAACTGAGATATAGTCACCTTCTCTTTTAAAACATCCTTAGTAGATAGAGCTTCATGTTTGGATGATAGAGCAATATTAGTATTTGCACAAATATTTACTGAAAGCTTCTTGTTTCCCCCTTTTCACACACACAAACGTGTGTTAGGCTCTAAGTCTGAATGCTCTGTGACTGTTTCCTAAAGGAGAAGGCATCAAACTCCTGCAAATGTAAACCAACAGTTTGCTGTATGGGAAGTGACCAATATAGCTCATAAAGACACAAAGCTTCCCCTTGCTATGGAATCTCAATAAATTTCTCAGCTTGATTTTAAGTGTCTCCTATGACCTCAAAGCCTTTCATTACAGTAATGTAATTTCCTACCTTGAAGAAACAAGCTTATTCCTGATGAGAAGTACAGATGGACTGACAAATAGTTACACATATAGATAAATCACTGACATCAGATGCTTTGAGGAGAAACAGTCTGAAGCGCTGCTTGGACATGCAGAGCCACAGATGCAGCCTCTGTGCTTACTTTATAGAAATTGCCAGCTACCCTTTCTACACATCAGTGCCAGCATTTCCTTAGCTTGGACTTTCAGAAACTCTCTTAAGACTCTTAACATCCTTTCTGCTCATGCTGCTTTGCTGATAATGAGCACTGTATCAGTGTTTGAGGGCAAAGCATAGTTAATCAGATTTTATTTATTGTACCTCAAAGCCACTGTTGCCTGAGACCTTGTTCCAGGCTGAATAGACCCTGATGAACAAAGATACTAAGGTGCAATCGTCTCATTGATTATGACTTAAGATACTGAAGAAATGTCTCTTGATTTCAAAGCCTAATTTAAGTTTTGCTGGTTACAACTCTATTGTGAAGGCAGTTTAAAACTGGTGCATTAAAAAAATAAATAATAGTGACAACTCCTCTCTTCCCTTGGACCATGTGGAGAACTATCAGCACGCACTGTATTTTTTGTCAGCGACATCAGCATCTTCACCAAGCAGGATATGGCTTCATGAAACACATCTACGTCTGCACGTGTTGCCTTGATCTGTATCAAGGAGATCTGTAATGTGGAGATCTCTGAGGAAGCACAGTAACAAGGAGGAGGCTTCTCTGTATACAATAACCAGCCAGACCCATTATCTTGTCCCTTCATGACTGCACTTGCCACCTGTCCATTTCTTCTGGCTTAAGACTTATTTCTGCAGCCTAACTCTGGCTACGACAGTCTGCAAACTGAAACCTGCTTAAGAATAAACCTCCACATGTGAGGGAGAGCCCCTCCAGATTCTCTTTAATCTATATTCTCCTGAGTGGTAGAACAGCAAAATTCTTTACCACTTAGGAAAATGGCAAATATCAAGACAGCAGGAATTCAGCAGCTTTCCCTTACACTTGTGAATAGCCCAATAAATATTCATAAGGCTTTTTCGCTCCACATTGCCATTTTTAAGAAGAGGGAATCAACTACAGAAACAAAGGGAAAACATTATGATGAGCACAGGTCCGCTCTTCAGG
The DNA here is from genome assembly GCA_013397515.1 of Upupa epops. Classification (NCBI taxonomy): domain Eukaryota; kingdom Metazoa; phylum Chordata; class Aves; order Bucerotiformes; family Upupidae; genus Upupa; species Upupa epops. The sequence goes on along the minus strand of VZRI01014071.1, from coordinate 22,490 downwards.
CTAGAGGCTCTGCAGAGTAATGGATCAAACTGTGCCCTGTTTCACCTTCTTCCCAGTGCAGGGTGAATTCAAGGCATCTCTAACTTTTTCATGGACACAAAATGGATCATCTTGCTTTAAGTAGTACTTCAAACTGCAGACAGCTGACCTGTCAGGAATGTGGATCAAGTGCTATACAGACTAAACTTAGTCATGTCAGGAAGAGTTGCCTTCTAATACCTGCTTCCAACAGTGCTGTATATCCTACCATCCCGTTATTTGTATCTCATTTTATGCAGCATAACAGTTTTCAACAAAGGCTAACTTGAGCAATACTGCAGAGAAGATAATACTGTGGCAAGCAATCATACAGAAGAAAAACATTCTCCAGTCAACAGGATTAAACTTGCAAGTAACTGCTCATTTCAGGCTGTAACTGAGTGAGAAATACTTTCTCCCCTTCGTCTCAGTTCCAACACGTCTGTACGCAAGAACATAGCACTTTGGATCCTGCTCTAGCACATAAATGCCTCACAGTGTATCACTGCTCACTGTCATCTGTAGCCAATCCACTATTCTGCTTGTTCACCCATCATTTCATTTTTAGTAGCCTGTCTATGCAAAAATAAGAAATCACACTGCATCAAAAGAAAAATAAAGGCATACCTAGTTGTACATTAATAATTATTTAATAAGAAATAGGCAGTAGTAACAATAGCAGCTCCAGACAGTCCTGCTTGGTAGATGTGGATGAGAACAAACTCGATTTTGTGAAGACTTAGTATGCTTTAACTTCATTTAGCACTGGAGAGCCATCTACAATAAATGACCTCAATAAAACCTGAGACAGGAGTGAGCCAATTACAACTGAGTAAATAAAGCAAACAACTCCCTGTTGTTTTAGCAAAACTCCATGTTTTGCTAAAAAACATGGGGAACTATAAATCCTATATAGGAAATAGTGAGTTGAGGCAGGAAGTAATCTCTTGCTCCTGGGATCCAAATCAGTTGCACAGAGTTTCCAGTTAAGTTCCTTCTCCATGATGTGTGATGTGGTCATATTGCAATTCTTATCCAGCTCATAATGGCATGAAGGAAAAGCATCACTACCTTTACCAGTTCTGTGTAGCATCAGCGGAGTAGTAATCTCCCATCAATGTCTAAGAGCTGCATCTTGCATTTGCAAGGTCTAGGAACAGACCTATTCTTTAAGTGAAAAAAGCTCTGGGAAGCAAAAAGATTTTGTGTTAGTACTTTGAAAGCTCAAGCTCCTAAGACAGATATCATATTGACAGTACAGTCTGAACAAGGCATATCACACAGTTGAAAAGCACCAAAAAAGCTGTTAAAAACCAGGCACAACATGTTTTTTGTGTTCCAAGACTTTAAAAACAGGTTTTAAACTCCACTAAGGTGAAAATGGAGCCTCCTGTATACGACTGCAGCACAGCAGTCATTCCTAAACCCAAGGATGCGATCTGTCTCCATTGTTAGTCTGCAGGTGACAAATTAAGGATCAAAAGATGATACAAGTAATTTTTCACATTGGAGTGGCAGTACTGCCTATATTTAAGGCCATCAAGGCTGAAATAAATGCACGACCTGAAGAGTGCTTTTGCTGCGAATACTGGCTGCTGGGAAGGCAAACTCACAAGGCTTGGTATTCATTACGCTGTAAAATTCATCCTGCAAGACGTATAGATTCTTACCTGAAAGATACTTTGCTGATCAAGCAAAGTATTTTGCACAGGTTTTAGCTCATATATGTAAAGTAATCCCATAGCTGCCATTTTTCTCTTGAAAGAGAATGTAGTTAGAACTAGATTTTATTTCCTGGAAAATTTATATATTTTTTGAGCCTTTAAATAAAATAAAATGTCAGCCTATAGCTCTCCACAGAGTAACCGTGACACAATCTCCAAGCATATATAAATACAATTTCCAGCTATTTCTCATGTAGTATTTGATGTCAAACCACTAATCCACTTGGTACAAGAGATAATCCTATTAAAAAAAATCTAAGGTGTGAAATCTTGGGTCTTCTATCTTATACAATGCTTAAACTAGGTTTGAAAATAAGGCAAATTTCCACATTAAACTAAAAGAAATAGATTAGAGAAACGCATCAGATATGTATTTCAGTGATATGTTTCCTCTGAAATAAGAGTACAAAGATCAGTAAATGAGGATGTTGACCAGGGTACTTTGTAAGTGAATAAGACTATGGTTTTATTTATACCCTCAAGTTAATGCTACAATATTAGCTTGCACTCTATGAATTTCTAATGGTTTAATTATTATCTAATAACCATTGAATCTTTGAGCATAATAATAAACTAAAGATTAATTAGTCAAACATAAACAGAATGTAAGTCCTTTTCTATGGGAATCCTTCTACAACTTCTGAAACTTCTTCCAAAATGTTCAAGAAAAACATCAATGGAAGCACTCCTAAAAGATATACCCTTACTGGAACTCTAAGCAAGATGTACACCTAACAGCAGTTTTATGTTTATACTTTGGTTCAGGTACCCAAGTTGTTCCTTCAGTGTCAAAGGACTAAATGAAAGAAAATAAAACATCCAAATATCTATGCCAGCAGTTTAGACAGTTTCCACGGTTTATTAGGGTGGGAAGAGTTCTCAAAGGCTACTGGGTCTGATCCTCTTGCTCAAACAGGATACAGGTTACTGAAAAGCATAAAAGCCTAAAAGCCTAAATCAAATTACAGAAAAACTCATCCAGATGGGTCTCAAACATCTCCAGAGAAGTGGACTCCAGAACCTCTCTGGGCAACCTGCTCCAATATTTAATGACCTTTACTGTAAAGAAGTTTTTCCCTCATATTGAGGTGAAGCTTCCAGTGTTCAAGCTTGCATCCATTATTCTTTGTCCTGTCTAATGCAAAAGGTAAGAAGCAGAGGCCAAGTTCTTGGTCCTTAACCCCAACAATGGTGATGGCTTTTTGGGTTAAATCACCATTCCTGGCCATGGTTTAAAGCTGTGCAGATCTGGAGCTTACGGACATGTTTTAGCAGTAGCCTTGGGACACTCGGGTTAATGGTTGGTCCTGATGATTTTAAAGTTCTTTTCCAACCTAATGGCTCCATGATTCTATGGGTTACGCGGTTCCAGGAAGCAACAGCTTTTTATTAACTTTGGGTGAATCTGTTGATGCACACGGTACGTGGGGTGAGAAATACAAACAACAGAGTAGACACCACTGCCAGCATCTCTGAATTTAACATTATGGAAGTTTTGCTTTTAACAGGGAGGTTTAATGCAAGAACCCTACCACTGTTCTGTCATCCCATGGAGCATTCAGACACACACAGATACATACAAATTACGCTCACTGTCCACACAGCATTTTGTGCTCTGGAATGACAAATGAATGGCTACACACAATGTGCACAGAGCAGAACAGATAAAACCCGATAATCATCAAAATTAGGGATGTGCTGACTATAATCCTGCATGGAAATACAGTAACACTTGCATTGCAGCTGGTGTATCATGGGATTAAACCAATCTGAAAGGCCTTTTCTCCCTTAGTAGGTGTTTACATGCACAGGAAAGGAACAAAACCAAACCTTTATTCTGTCTACTGCTCTCGTAAGTGTTTTATACACATCCTCACTATAACTGCTCTTACAAGACAATGGATTTTTACAGATCAATTCACAGACACCCTGAAACTCCTCAATTATTTATGCTATCAAAGAGGTGACCTCAAACTGAATTCCCACCATGAAACACAGGTATTTTATAAAGTCTATATATGTAGATCCCCAAAGTGTCTGTGGTAACAGAAAACATTCCACAAAAAGAACTAGAAGAAAGGCCAAAAGTAAGACAGAAAGAAAGGCCGAAAGGCAGAAAGAAAGGCAGAAAGAAAGAAAGAAAGGCAGAAAGAAAGAAAGAAAGAAAGGCAGAAAGAAAGAAAGAAAGAAAGAAAAAAAGAAAGAAAGAAAGAAAGAAAGAAAGAAAGAAAGAAAGAAAGAAAGGCCGAAAGAAAGGACGAAAGAAAGAAAGAAAGAAAGGCCGAAAGAAAGAAAGAAAGAAAGAAAGAAAGAAAGAAAGAAAGAAAGAAAGAAAGAAAGAAAGAAAGAAAGAAAATAAACACCTTAACTAATTTTAAAACATTACATTTTATATTTATATCCTCAGAGTGGGGAATTTATGGAAAAGATTGACACTTTATTCAGATTAAAGCACTGAATAACCTCCGTCTTTTATTTTTTTTCTTTGGTAGCTACTTTTTAACTTTTGGTGCAGATAAGATGAAACTCACATAGGAGATCCTTTTTCTTTATTGGTGCTTCAGGTCACAGTTGGAGTTATGAAACCTTTGAGGTATTAATGCATGGCACTTCCTACCCACTGCCACAAGTTACCAAAGACAAGGAGTTCTTGGGTAGCACAGAATTCATAAACGTGGCTGGAAAGCAAATTCCCAGCTTTACTCTTGTAATAAATCACTTACTGGAGCAGAACTTTTGCTGAAAGTCATCTTGGAAACGTGCTCATAACAGTGCTCAACACAAGCCAAGCTGCTAGTGACACTCCCCCAGCTTACAGCACATAACGGCTATACATTTATTGGATCTCTGGAACCAAATTCCCCTTCAATCTTTTACAAGTGGACATCAGAAAATGAGGAGGATTACTGCCTAGGACTGCAAATTAGCTTTCTGAATTCTTCCCTCCCCCTCCACGATTTTTGTAAAAGTTTATTCAATCAGGAGTAAGCTCAGACATTTTACACACTGGAGTTACTAAAGTAGCTTAATAAAGAGGATTAGGTGTGCAGAGAATTGGGCAGACTCACAGCTCACATTTGAGGAAATCGGGTATTGTCCTCTCATGTAACTTTGAAAGCATCCTGTAAGTGATGCTCCTGTAAGTGAACTGCCCAGATTTCCTACAGTCAGAGAATCAGGTCAAAACATGACATTTGAATGTGCAAACCATCTCAGGTAAAAACCTTCTACTGCAGCTCCTTCTTTCTCTGCAGAATTCAATTTCACAAGGTTTCGTGCAGGCAATAATAGCTCTGGTACGTAGCACAAATCTGCCCAAAAACCGTTTTCATCACACTTTTAATTCCTACGTAATTCAGGAAAAAAGGGACATACAACTGCTAGAAGTCTCATAAATACAAAGTTATCCAGTTTTTAAAGCAGTTTACTGAAAACTGAGCCCAAAATACCACACGGTAGGCAACTATACTATTTGTCCTACTTACTGCCCTGATGGGAATGCATAAAATTTATTCATTCTGCTTTCTAGCATGAATTGGCCAGGGGAAGACTGATCAGGGAAAGACCGACCAGAAGAGTAATTGTAGTCATTTGATAGAGTTAGTAACTGAAAAAAAAATGAGGTCACAGCACACTTTTTGGAAAACATTCACAATACAGAGAGTTAGAGTCACACAGGGAGCTGTGCACCAAAGAAGGAGGGAATATGTGTAGTGATGTGCCCTGGCTTTCCTCCCAGGTCAGCAAGAGAATATATTTCATCTCCTGTTTGTCTGCCTGAGACTGATGTCTCTCATAACATTCTGAATGAAGTCTATGAGTTTGTGTTCCAACACTTTCTATCCTTCTGTTCTTTTTTATTTGTTCCAGTCAAAGCTGAAATTCTGTCTCTTCAGCACATCATGTGGTTGTCCTACACGCACTTGTTTGTGCACACCAGCCAAGGAGCACACAAAGAAGCAATCCATGACTTAATTTAAATATAACCCTAGTATGTGACATAAGCTGCCAACCATTAAGCTGCATAAACCTTCCTTGGAAAGTAAACCTGTTTATACTTCTAAATTTTTGTGAAGTTTGTAATACTTAAATCTTCTGTAATAAAACCTAACTTATAAATTGAAGGTAAAAGTTCTTGCCAAGTGTGCAGCAATATTTATTTCAAAAGCTTCACTAAACTGTTTTGCACAGTTCTACTATAACACAGTTTACTGATCAAACTTGCAGAGATCACATTATTTAAAAGTTCTTTAGAAAGATTGTAACCCTTGTAACTACATCCTTCGAAATCGGGATGACTAGCATTCATAGGAACCAGGAATGTATAGTTTCATTTGACTTGTAACTACATGAACATCAGTAAGATGATATAAGATCTTGTAGCAGCTTCAGTCACATGAAGGAGGCTACAGAAAAGCTGGAAAGGACTGATAGCTGCCAGGGACTCCAATGATAGGACAAGGGAGATGGCTTCGAGCTAAAAGATGAGAGATTTAGATCAGATTGAATTCCTCCCCATGAGAGAGCTGAGGCACTGAACAGGTTGCCTAGGGAGGTTGTGGCTACTCCATCCCTGCAAGCATTCAAGACCAGGTTGGATGGAGCTCAGAGCAACGTGTTCTGGTGAGAAGTGTCCCTGGCCATGGCAGGGGGTTGGAAGTAGATAATCTTTAAAGCCTCTTCCAACCAGAGCTGTTCTATAATTCACCCCTCTGAAGTGAGTTCAGAATTTCAGGCATTAACAAATGAAAAAGTACCTCCAGAACAACTTTTTCTTGTCACTTCAGTTTTACAAAGCATCTTCCAAGATTTACTTTGGGTTTGTCACTGATTAGTACCATAGGAATCCTACCATCACCTAAAGGAAACTTCCCTGACTAGGGAGAAACCCCTTCTCTGAACAAGATCACATCAAAGTAAACAACCTATTTAATAGAAGAGGAAAGTGTGGAAAAAAAGTATGATCAGATGGTCTGCAATACAAAATATGGAGCAGCATGGTAATAATTCATTTGATGAGAGGCCAACAGCATTAACTCGCCTGGCACAAATGTTTAAGAAAGAAGAAAAAAGTGAAAGAAAGCAAGTACAAACAGCATGAGGCTGGACTGAAAACTCTTTAATGTGTGCTCTAGGGGGGAGGCTGGTATGAAGCTCAAACCCAGAAAGGAAAAACATCCAGGGCACTATTTGTTGTAAGACAATAAATAAATAAACACATGCTAAACTATCAGCATCACAAAGGTCCTCGCAGCAACCATCCATATTCCCACAAAGGCAGAAGCTTAGATGTCACTCGTTGATCCCTGGCTACCAAGAAATCCAAAACCCGTTTTTTTCCTGTGATTAACTTGTTTGATATTTTTTACTTTGCATTCCAGCCACTGATGTGTGCTTTGGCAGAAAGCTGTCCAAATGCAACTCCTTAATTCATTATATACAGCACAAAGAACAAGCACAGCTCTTGACATTTCCATATGTTAAAGGCTTCTTCTAGTCTAATCCTCTCAGGAATTCAAACAGAGAAAATTAAGGTCATATTTGGGCTGGTGTAAATTTAGGTTTTTTGTTTATCAGTAACACCCTTAGTGAGGGATTTTCCACCCAATCTCTAGCACTGGGAACCTTCACACCCCAAAACCACAAACATCACATGGCAGAATTTGGAGACTTAACAGGTTCTGTTAGCTTCTCTGACCTGAAGATTATTTCTAGAGAGGATGACAACATAGCCATGCTCAGCTAGAGCTTCTGAGGAATCTTTTGACCCTTTGTTGTAAATTCTGGCAACTGTGTTAAAAAGCCACAACACTAAGCAGCTTTTATTCTAAAGGAGATTTTCCTTTAGTTATTAGTATCTTGCGACTTATAAATACTAGGTCTGTTGAAAAGCTCTTTAGAATAAAAACTGTCTTTTCCTTTACATTTAATCCATGGCCACTTTAGAGAGGACATTTCCTTTATTTAAAAAGCAAACACACAGAACCCCTAAGAGTGACGTGGAGAAAAACAAATTACAAATTTTATCCGTGTGGAGAAAAGTAATAGAATTTCAATCTTGCATTAAGAGGAAAAGCACCAGGTCAATGACAATAGAAAGGCATATTTCACAGCCTGGGTATGTACTGTTATATTTAGTGTGATTTACTTCTTTAAAGTTCCTCACTGAAATGAGAGCTTCACAGTGAAAAGGAATTTAAATGTGTAAATCTTCTATACTTAGGTTCTTGTATATCAGTAATGATGAAATTCAAGGAATGTATCCAGGATTATGAGTATACATAGAATTTTCTGCTCCTTATAAAATACAAGAGAGTTTTGCTCCTAAACTGTTTGAACTATTCTTGTGTTAATTTTATTCGCTATTATGGCTCTTGAAGATACTGACATTGCCACAAAAACTGTCTAACACAATTCACTGCCACTGACTCTGTAGCATAAAGCTGATTGAAAATTCACTGGTAGCTGAACACCCAAATTAATTTATGAACTCCAGTCCCTCAATACCTTAATAGCTGAGCTATTTGAAAAGGACTGAAGGGGAGTATTTCCCTTTCATTCTCACAGTTGAAGGAAACAAAGTCACCAAGTTCTAAGAGGGAAAATAGTGCATATTCCTACTCCCAAAGTAAGTTCTACAGCATGTCACATACGGCAGGGCAAAACTAAGGATTTTTCTTTCTGGTTTTGTGTTTCTGAAGAGTTGATATTGTACTGTTGAACTTCAGGAAAATGTAATTAATGGGTACCATTTCCTTCTCAAAGTTGTGCCTCTCCAGGGGGGCAAGTAGGCAAAAAGCTTACAAAAAGCGTAGGAAGAAAAGATGCACTGCTTTAAGGGTTTTTTTCATTAAACCATTACTATTACAAAAAGGCAAAAACACACCCACGAGATTTACATTTGTACAAGACAAAAAATGGCTGTGGAGTAGTCTTCTTGCTTTGGATATACACACTTTGATTTCAGAGCAAGGCCTGTATTTATATGAATGTAATAAGTCTATTAAATATAACACTTGCTATTAGTACATTATTAGTACATTAGTACTATTCTTTCTCTGCCACTTTAGCATACAGGTGGGATTAATGACACAACCAAAGAGACACATAGTTGCTGGTGCACATCTCAGCCTGGAGGAATAACATATTCTTGGATTTTTCTCATGTAATATCGTCTGGCAGTTATTGACTGCATTGGTCTTTTCTCTATAGAAGACAGCTAAGAAGGTTAGGATTCTATTCTTCTGTATTATACCAATAAGGAGATAAAAATTTGAAACCCAGAGTTAGAAATACAAACTATCATATATTCCAGGCAAATTAAAAGGTGACTGTCTCATCTGGGTCCTCTAAATTTGCAGAGGTCTAAAGCAGGCTTAAGATGTAATTCTGTTTTAAGAGCCCCCAAACAGTGTGGTACGTGTAAAGTCCACTATTTGCACATTTACTTTTCCTTTAAGAGAAGTCAATCAGCACTGCTCCAGACATTATCAGTGTAGTAAGGGGACATTTTCAATCTCTTGCCTTCAGAAAATCTACTCTATGTATTTATCCATTGTGGTGTTAAACCTTAGGTGACACACCTCACACACGCGCCCACCCTGGGTAACTGTATGGGCAGTAAAAGCAGGCTGCAGTGTGAATGAGTTATGTGGGAATCAAATTGCAACTGTAAACAAGCAAGGTCACTAATGAGCTGAGACAAAAACCAGAATTGCTGGCTCCCTTTCAAGTTTATAAGAACATTCAAAGGATAGGTTAGACTTAAGACCAGAGACCCAGATTATTGTAATAATGGATTTGTTGTTTATTTCCAAGTTGTTAAAAATTCCAAGGATAGTATCTTTAATGCAGGCAATTAGAAGCTGCATCCATTCTGTGATCCAGTATTTATCACAGCTAGAGACCCAGAAGCTGTGACTGAAGTTACAATTTGACACACAAATGCATCCTGAACACAAAGAACCACCACATTAAAACCTATTGCAAATGCACCAGAAACACAATGTCATGTTAATCCATGTGTGGCAAAATTATTTTGATGTCCAGAAGTTGTCTTTGCCACCAAGGGGAATTGCAAATGGTGTCCTGATGACATTAGTTTCTGTAAAAAGAGAAGTCAGAGGGGACCAAGGCACGTGCTTTTTCTATTGGGACATGTTCAGCAGGAGGAGGGAAAACAAGCAATTATATAAGCAGAAATATTTTGACCTGTTAGTAACATTTGTCTATATCCTGAAGCAGTAATCTTGAAAAAAATCAAAAAAACCCTCCTCTGATTTGTTTTTGCCATATCTGCTGGCTAGTAGAAGGCCACAGAAGCACATAGACATGACCTTCCTCTTCATCTTTCAGGCTGACAGAAGGCTACAGATAAATAGATATAGTGCAGAGTAGGTAGCTGTTCCCCAACCCAGCCCTAAAGATAGAAAACACATACATATTTGTTCCTTTCCATGTTTGAGCATGAGTCTGCTCAAAAAAATGATACGTGATCAGAGATCTCTACTGAGATCAGTACTCAATAATCCCTTATGGAACAGTTTGCCGAGTCAGTGTATTCCAACGTGCCTTTTCAAATGGAAATGATCCTAGAAAGCAGCAAGGAGTTCTCAAAGAAAGGCAAAGAAAGATGCTCTGTGCCAATGACTTTACTCTGTAAAGGACAAACATGAATTAACTTTTAGTTTCTTCTCTGAATCAAAAGACTGAGACATCTGTTTTGGTCAAGTCATCACAAACCCCCCTTTATATTTAATGGGATATTCTTCTAACAGTACAGACCTGCCCTCTCATCCTTTGCAGCATCTATCTAGTTGAAGCAAGACTGTTAGACGTAAAGTCCATCAGTGTTTAACATAAGCAATAATGTGGCTGTTGCTATCAATGACACTGACAGCACAGATACGATTCTGAAGTTCTATCAGGGCTTATGAACAAGCCTCTGTCATGTTTTATTTCCGATGCTATTGAATAAATACCTTGATAAACAGACAAACAACAGGTAAAGCAGAGCTTACACTAGTACAACAGGAACCATAAAGAAATCTATTCTTTAAACCCACTTATTAATTTATTTTAGGAGTTCTCCTTTGCCATAAAGACAAGAGTTTGGGATTCAGAACTTGTTCACAGTTCCAGAGGTCAGGAATTTAAAGCACCTGTATTAAGTGATCCCTAAAATAGTTACATCACTGGTGAATTGGTGTTATGCATTTCATTCCAGTAGCAGTTCCAAACATTGACCACTTGTTCAAAGAGGCTTATACAGAGTCTATCACTTCAAGTATGCTATACAGACATCACTGAAAGTGTAGTGACACTGAATATTTTATGGCAAAGCTAAACATAGAATCATTAGGGATTGGAAGGGACTGTGAAAGATCATCCAGTCCAATCCCCCTGCCACAGCAGGATCACCTCGATCAAGTT
>VZRI01014071.1:717-10930 GCA_013397515.1 Upupa epops | reverse complement strand
CCAGGTCCCTTTCTCCTACACTGGTCTCCAACAGGTCAGCCCTCAACCTCAACTGCTACCTGGGGCTGTCTTGCACACCTACCCTTGTTGCACCTCATTAAGTTTCTCTCTGCCCAGCTCTCTAGCCTGTCCAGGTCTCGCTGAATGGCAGCACAGTCTGCTGGGGTGTCAGTGACACCACCATGCTTTGTGTCAGCAGCAAACTTGCTGACAGTGCACACTAATCCCTCTTCCAAGTCATTCATGAATAGATTGAAGAGGACTGGTCCCAGTACTGATCCTCTGGGAGCTCCACTAGATACAGGCCTCCAACTAGACCCTGTCCCATTAACCACTACTCTCTGGCTTCTGTCCTGCAGCCAGTTCACAATCCTCCTCACTACCTAATCATCCAGTCCACACTGCCTCAGTTTGGCTGTGAGGATGCTATGTGAGACTGTGTCAAATGCCTTCCTGAAGTCAAGATAGACCACATCCACTGCTCTGCCATCATCTATCCACCTGGCTATGCCCTCATAAAAGGCTACCAGGTTGGTCTGTCTTGTCTCTGATGTGCCTAGGGATAGCATCCAAGACAAATTGTTTCATCACCTTTCTTGGAACGGAGGTGAGGCTGTCCAGTCTATAGTTACCTGGGTCCTCCTTCTTACCCTTTTTGAAGCTTGGAGTGACATTTGCTAACCTCCAGACTCTACGCACCTCTCCTGGTCCCTGTGATCTAGAAAAGATGATGACTTCTGCCGTCTCCCTCAGCACCTGCGGGTGCCTCCCATCAGAGCCCATAGATTTATGTACATTCAGTTTGCTCAACACATCCCTAACCCAGTCCTCATCAACCAAGGCAGGCTCCTCTTTTGCCTCAACTTCCTCTGCAGCCCCAGAAGTCTGGGCTTTGATATCATGACAGCTCCCAGAAGTACGGACAGAGGCAAAGAAAGTGTTCAGTATCTCTGCTTTCTCTGTATCCTGTGGCTTCAAGGATTTCCCCTAGCAATTGCTTGAAACGGCCAACTGTGGCCCTCCTGAAGTCCAGGGCTGTGATTCTGCTAGGTATTCTTTTCCTACCACATGAAACCCTGAACTCCACCATCTCATGGTCACTGTAGCCAAGGCTGCCCTCAACCGTCACTGCTTCAACCAGACCCTCCTTGTTGGAGAGTACAAGATCCAGCAGCGCTCCTCTCCTGGTGGGCTCCTCCACCATTTGCATCAGGAAATTGTCACCAATGCACTGGAGGAACCTCCTGGACTGGGGATGGCTGCCTGAGTAGGTCCTCCTCTGTTGACTCAGAGTCTGAATTTAATCCTAAGCAGCTGAAGAATTACACATTTTTTCTTAGAAAAGGAAAATCAGTGAAAACAGGTGGGTTTGTTATTTTAAGTATGCGATATGCTTAATTGTCTCATTAGTTTGAAGTCATTTCAGCCAAACAATTTTGCTGTGGTTAAGAAACCATAAATAGAATTCCATTCAATATATACAAAGCAACTGATGTATCTTCGACTTCATGGAAATTGGAATTGTTTAAGGAGGTGAAGGTTTTGAAACCCTTTATTCTCTGCTGGCAAGACATTCAGCTACACCCACATGCAGACATGCAGAACACAGACTGTTCACAGCGTGAGGGCCGTTACTCAGCAGACAGTGCTCATCACTGTTTGCAGGCTTTAATCACTGAGGTGATCTGTGCTTCAGGACCAATCTAAAACGTTGAAAACTGTGTAGGTAGCACTCCGTGGGCCTGACTTCCACAGCAGATACACAGGGTGGTATATATAAGCTCCAGTTAAAGAAAGGATGATTGAAGTTGAGGAACTTGATCTCACACTGGTTAAAGTGCAGCTGATAATTAACATAGCCAAGGAGGGAATGGGGAGAAACATCAAGACTAAATAAGAAACAGACACCTGGGGAAAACTCTTAATTTTTTAAAGTAAAAGCCAAAAGCTGTGAAAGTTTATTCATAACACTTAAACTTTATATAAAGATACAATACCTGTTATCCCTCTCTAGAAATGTCTGAGGTGCATGCTGTCATGCCAGTAAGACCTTACAAAATTGGGCATTCAGCATCCGGACTAAAGTAAAATTAACTAATTTGAGATTACACACTTTACACTGAGACTCATGCAAAATTGCATTCACACAAAGTTGTATAACATATGTGAATGGCAGCTTCTGATTCTGAGAATCAGTTTTCTCTGTTTCTTAAAGTCTGTTATTTCAAATGTAGATGTTATTTAACTTACATTTCCTACAAAATGAAGGCTAGAAGTACTAAGATAGCTCAGAATAAGCTGAAACCTCAATATTTGCTTCCCTGACTTACATTTTCTCAAATACAGCATATCCATGTTCCAGCTTGACATTTCAAAGCTGCTATCACACTTAGTTTTAAATCTCTGAAAATAGGAGTTTACAAAAGGAGCTTTGAGAGACCTTGACCAAGGGGACCTTAAATTCCTACTTAATGCTACCTGACTGCTATTGATTTAAAGCTGATATGTATTCTACTTAGCTCTGCCTCTTCATTTGAGTTCCTTGTATTATCGCCATTAATTAAACTGGTTTTGCGTTAGTGCAGTGACGGCCAAGTGCTACCTTCTGAATATCCAGCTGTTGTGCCCTCTCTATAGCTTTTGTTTCCATGGCTGCTGATGATCCAATTCTGCACTAGTGGATACTTTTGCATCCCTAGAGCAGAATTTGAATGACTGCTTCCAGGGCGCCCACATAATGACTTTGACTGGCACAAAGCAATGCACTAAGGAGCTCGTGAATTTTATCCTCAGTGGAATTTAGATGACAAAGGTACTTTTGTCATTTTGACATCTAAAAACATTTTAAATGCTCGTAATTGGCTCTATTTGCCAGCTTTATAATATGAAGATTGTTTACAATGCCAAGCCACATTCAGAGGAGCCTGAGCTAACTTGTCTGCTGTGGTCATGACAGGATAGACCTTCCTGCAGCACAGACCATGAAGCAGGTAAATGACTGAGGTCTATCTAAGTGCAGCTTATTCTATTTAACTATTTTTGTCTCTTAATTGTAGAAATATCTCTTCGACCCTTCCTGACTTGCATTAATCAAAATTTATAATTAACTGAAGTTAACAGTGATGCTGGTCCTTCAACATGGCTTCACCAGTTGCTCACAGACTGACTCTCAAACTGTGTCTATATGTGTGATATATCTACAATCAAAAGGCAAAATTTCAGATCTGAATACGGAAGTGCCATCATTTTGTGCAAACAACACGGCAGAGTTCTGTACACCAAACTGTAACCACAAATCTTTCAAGCAGACTTCCAGAGAGAGGACTCAAACAGCAGTGCTGCTCATCAGCACTTGGGTCAACGCCAGCAGGTGCATTAGGCAAATGTTCCTTTTCTTAGGAGAATATGAAGGTTCACTGAAGTGTAGTTTTATATCCAGACGAGAAGAAAACTGAAGAATAATAGTGGACACTTTTTGCATTACACAAGACTCACTTTAAAGTAATATAAAGTAGAAACCTACCGCTACACTACATTTATGAGGCTCTCTCAGCAATGGGATTGCTTATTACATCTTCCAACTCACAAACCCCAAAACATGCTTCAACTGGAAATGTCAATGTTTGATTGTCAGTTCAACTGTTACCTGACTTTTTAGGCTTCTGGACAAGTGGAATTAGACATCTGAGCTGCAAAAGGTGCACTGTAATATCTGAGACCATCCTTCTTAAAAATATAAACCACTTACTTTGGAGAAGTCTCAGGCAGTGCCATCGATTCCTCATCCATTTTCAAGAGAGCTGATAAGACAGGCTCCGCATTTAACCTTTCAGTTTTCTTAATGTGCAGATCGCTTTTCTCACTAAAATGTGGATGTTGCCTGCAGTTTCTGTCAGTATGACCCCCTCTCCAGTTTTTCTTACTACTATGCACAAAGCAACCAATGTTACTTTACCTTCCATGTTTGCTTTTAAAGAAAGAAATTAAATCCTGACTGACTGTGATAAAATGTTTTCTTCTAGTAATCCATGAACAAGTTTACCTGATGCTAGGTAATAGGCTAGGATGTGACAATAATGTTATCCTAAAATCACTTGGGAAATTAAATCACCTTAGGTTACAGCTGCCTAGCACAAAGCCATGCTTCTTAAACAGGCTGTACAACACACTCTCCTGATGCAGATAAAGCTTTTGCTTAGCCATGGATTCACCAGAGCACTTTTATTCAAATTCTGTCTCAGGATTCACTTGTGACCAGCTCCGTATTAAGAGGTCACATATGTTTCTAGTCTGAGACTGATCAAAAGCTGTGATTGGTCCTATCTGGGTTTGCTCTGTTCCTATACTATTTTACACATAGAATAAACAAAGTGGACTTGCATTCTTAAAATGTATGTATTTTTCCCTAGTGTGGTGATTCTCTATCCCTCCAGCCTTTGAAAGATTAGGAACTTTAAATAGAAATGACCTTTCCATTGACTTTTTTGCTAGGAGCCTTTTGCATAAAAATGCTCTATGCTCACAGTTAAGACATATACTAACACTTTTTGAAGAAATTCAAATGTTTACTGTAACACAGCTCTTTCGACACAGAAAAGGATGACATTTAGCAAACCAGCTTTGCAAAAGAAAGAACGGATAAACTCAAGTCCCCAAGTATACCAGCACCATGATGTTTGGAACCAAGAAACACAAATAAAAGTGTAACTTAACAGCCTGTTCCTTAGAATTGTTTCTCTTTGGAGAAGTTGATTCAAGTTAGTCAACACAAGTGCCTTCACCAACACGAGGGGTACTAGAAACTAACACTAGGCAAAACAAAAAAATAAAGAGATTGTATCTGGACAAACACAAAGTTTAAGATTAGCATTTTCAGTTCTTGTTTTGTGACAACACCTACAATCACTCTCTGACACCCACTTTAAAAAAATAAGACAATATTCCCCACTTTCTCTTCTGTATAAAGCATCATGGGAATGTCTATTACATGCCTAGGAGAAGAAAGATGAAAATTAAAAAGAATGACACCTAAGAAATCTGAAGTATTTAAAGAAAAATGCTTCTTGAGATATGTAAGAAGTGTTCCCATGGCTAGAGAAAGCCATCCTGAGGAGATCACGTATACTTATAGGAAGTTTTACTCAACAGCTCAAATCAGAAAGATAAAATGACAGACTGTAATTCTGGAATTAATGTTAATAAATGTAGTACTACTAAGAAAAATTGTGTCAGTCGTAGAATTATGACAGTGCCAGAACACAGAGTTTGTACCTAGCAAAACCTCTAGTGTCTGACCAACATCTCACAAAAAGCTGGATTTACAAACCTTGAGCTTCAGCTAAAAAGTAGTTGTTAATATAATCCCAGTAGAAACAACAGCACTGGACTTTCTGGGGTATGGTTTTATACCTACATGCCTGTGAACTCCTGTAAAGGTATTTTATGTTGTCATATACATTTATATTCATGGAATTTCCAAAGTGCCATTGAAAGGAATAATGACCCCCTCTCCATCTAAACACATCTAAGTAGTGACACATGTCACTACTTACCATTTTAATTTCCACTGAGTTTTCTGTACAAATTAATCAAAAATGCACAAATGCAGTCTCTTTTTTTTTTGTTTTTAATCTTTCCCTGCCCATTTGCAGTCACAAACCAGCCTGCTGTTACAGAGAGTCTTCCCACTGCTGTGTTATTGTAACAATCACCTTTTACTTGCAAAATTCCTAGAATTAAAGTGGTCAAAACCACGCAGGCAAGAGAAATAGGGCTAAGAAATACATTTAAATGCAAACTTAACCTCAAGCACTTAAAATTTAACTAATTGTTAAACACATATACAACTACTGAGAAATACATCAAGTGAAGCATTAAGGGTCTACAGAGATTCTAACAAATTTTGGATATCTTTGATTTCTCCAAGCGAGAGATAAAAAGAGTACTTCAAAAGTCCCTGTCACTAGATGTTTATCCAAGTGCCACAAAGTCTTCAGACAGCTCTTTTTCTCAGCTTTTAGACTACCCTGCTTAGACAGCACTCCTAGGGAACACCTTTGCTCATAGCGAATTCTTGGCTCCCAGCAGAAAGCCTTATAAGCAATGAACGAAGGATACCAATACATCATCCTTGACTTTCACACCTGAAACCTTGCCATTTCATTTTATAATCCTGCCAGGCAAGATTCAACAGCAAGCACAGAACCTCACTGTAACCTCCCTGCACAAGGCATAAATTTTTATCTACTGTACATTGCACACTTATTCCATCCAACAATGGGTGCCAGGAGACTGCCTACATTGCATAAATTAAGGTCACATTGTCACTAAAGCTCATAATACAATTTAGACCCACCGTATGCTTTTCCACAGAGTGAGGATTTGCAAAACGTTACAAGGTGGAGTTTCAGAACCTGCATGTCTTGTGTTCACTGCAGCTGACCTTCAGAGACAAAGCCTTGAAACGTTTTGTCCCGCTTTAAAGATACATACTTGGAGTTATAATGATTAGTATGCAAAATGGTTTAAAGACCATTTTTATTAATAGGAAAGGAATTAGTTCCATTACTGCTATGGAACTGTCTTTGCTGATATGAAAATAATGTTTCAAGTTCTGTGGGTTTTCTTCCCCCAGCAGCGTGGAAGAATAACAGAAGGAACAAGGGGCAGCAAAAGAGTAGTTAAGCAATAAACATTCTTCAGAGTAATTAATAAAATCTAACAGCTGCTAAAGGATACTACTGGCACCATTTTTCATCACTTCTCCTTGATGCAATGAACACATTTGTTTTAGAATTCTTATAATATTTAATACTCCTTCCATATAATTTTGTTGGTATCCAAATGGGATTTTTTTGTCTACAAAGCCCTTGGGTGAAGTTGATTCATTTTGTAGGAAGTTTAAAAGAAATATGTATCAAACACTGCATGATGAGTTTCCAGGGCAATAGAACAGTTTGGTTGTGGCACATGTAGTTTTCACAGGCTACTAAAGAAGAAGAGGCATTTGTGTTCTGCAGCTACTTATCTGCTTGTTTTCATCTGCCATGAAATGAGCAGAAAATGAGGATAAACCCTTGCTTTTTGCAATATTTAGTGCTAATGAATCTATTCTGGCTGAGACATTGCCTAGGTGAAAATGTCCTGAAATGAACAAAAATGCCAAGAACAATATTCCTTAATAAATGTCCTGGCATGTTTCATGAAGTGAAATATTTATGACATTACAGGGATTACCTTTTAAAAATTTACCATTTCAGTTTAATATGAACATTTCCTCTCAGATCAGGGGCCTGATTTGGAGGGGAATTTCCCAACGGCCATGTCTTACTATGCTTTGGTTCACATCCCAAAGTAGCCAAAAACCAGTGTCAAAACCAAGTTTTGTTCCAAACTGCTGCTTGCAATCCTGCATGATGATTTTGTTGTTCCCTCTGTGTCTTGTCTCACATTAACCCTTTTATAGCTTGTTTCCTGTACTGCCAGAGAAAGAATTGCAGGTGCTGAGACTCAGGACTGCCATACAAATAATTATAGCAGTGGGTCAGGAACAACATCTAACTTCAGAAAGCTACAACACAGTAACACTTGCGGTGACTTATTCTCATGAGCAAAATCTCAGACATAAAACTGTCATTTCAAGAAGAATTTTAAAGGCTTGTTTTATTATAATCTACGTTTCCTATTTTATTATTTATTTTTTTTTTTAATGAAGGAGGATCAGGAGAATGAGAAAGCATAAAAATCACTGCAAATACTGGTGAACTAGTATATTACGGTGGGTTTTAAAGCGACATTATTTCAAAAGAAAAGCTGGTTTTCATCTGAGTGTCAGAGCACCAACCTTCTAATCCTAAACCCCATAGTTCGATGATGAAATCTTAACATGTTCTAGACAGTTCTATGCTGAAGATCTCATGCTGCACAGCACATCCCAGAGATGGTATGTAATCACAGGATCGCAGATTGGTGTGGGTTGGAAGGGACTTCTGAAGATCATCTAGTCCAACCCCCCTGCTAGAGCAGGATCCCATAGAGCAGATCCCACAGGAACACATCTAAGTGGGCTAGGAATGTCTCCAGAACAGGAGACTCCAAAACTTCTCTGAGCAGCCTGGGCCAGTGCCCTGCTGCCCTCAAAGGAAAATTGTTCCTCCTCTTGTTTAGGTGGAGCTTTCTCTGTTCCACTTTGTGCCTGTTGACCCTTGCTGGGCATCACCGAGAAGAGCCTGACCCCACCCTCCATCCATAATGATTTGAACATGAAATCTGTACTACAGTAGACAGTTCCTTCTCTGCCCATTTCCAGTCACAACAACCCCTCATGGGCTAGGGGAGATAAAGCTTACTCAAAGCACAATGGCAGCAATACGATTTGCTCTATTTTGCTTTATTTAACCCCAAAGAGCAAATCAATTATGATGTGACTATGACACTGCAAAAAATAAGGACTGCTGTGGTACATACAGTCTGAATGTTGGGCTCTGATGGAGGCACGGCTGGTGCAGTGCACAAAAGAGGATTCCCTAGGTAGGAAGGCAACACAGCTGCCCACAGCTCTCCAGCTCACCCATTGACACATTGACAGTACAGATTGCAGTACCAGGCATTAATGCACAGAAAAGGCCTGTGCCCTGGCCTGGATTAAATAATCTGAAAACAGACTGATGACTATGCTGCATGTGTTCTTTCCTTGAATCCTCTGACCACACTGACCACAGCAAGCAAGAAGGAAAATCAGCACTGAAAGTCACAAAAAGACTCTTTTTTTTTGGTCCTTCTTAACTCTCCCATTTGGTCCCTCATGCCAAAGGGAAAGATGAGCTTTCTAGGTTAAATATTTTTGCTTTATAAAGAACATCTTTAAATACACATAGACTGGCCACAGCAATGGATGCTGGAATGACCAGTAACAGTGCCTATCCAAATATGCTCCTATCAAAGAAAGAGCGGATGGCTTAATAAAAGAAACTGGGCAGCCCAAGGACTTCACAGGATATTACAAGAATTCTCCTTAGTATTGAATTACTAATTTCCTGGGATGATTATGATTAAAATAGAGTTAAAAAGTTGTCTAGGCTAAGTACTCATGTCCAATGAAAGTGTTGCTCTTTTAACTCAGGTAATTCAAAGTCTACTGTTCTCACAGGTACTTAAATCTTCTGATTCTGTTGCTGTTGTTGTTCCCATGTGTTGAGATTTCTAAATACAGACTGTACCCCTTCATTTATTCTCAATTTATACCT
Source organism: Upupa epops (assembly GCA_013397515.1). Lineage (NCBI taxonomy): Eukaryota > Metazoa > Chordata > Aves > Bucerotiformes > Upupidae > Upupa > Upupa epops. Next base: position 1,685 of record VZRI01014071.1, on the reverse strand, counting down.
AAGAACTGATGGACAACACCCAGGCCTATACTCTGACTACTTGTTTCCAGGGGAAAGGCAGGTCAGGGCAATTTAAAAAAGTTACACTCACTATCCATTTTATAAATGTCTAGGACTTGGTAAAGAACTGTTAAAATGCCTTGGGAACATAAAGTACCTAAAGCAAAGAGAACATAAAATACATAATAATTAAAATTAAGGACAAGTATAGCACAACTTTCCATAGCACACGCTTGCACTGAATCCCCTTTCCAGGCATCCACTGGTAGAGAAGACAAACGTGTAATTTGATTTCCTTTCATTTATTTTGCTAATATCTAAATAATTTTTATGTATTTCCTGGGGAACTGCAATAAAATAAAGGGAAATTACAAGAATATATGCAACAGAAAAACATCCAAATCTACTAAATGAAAAAAAAGAGTATATGGATATAGAAGAGAATATCTGGCTACATATTTTCATTTCCAGTTAATGGTCTGGTGTACATACTGTCTTTTTTAAGGAGAATGAAAACATTCTGTATCAACAAAACAGACTGGGATTCCCACTAGCCTTTCCCTGCAAGTTTTCTTGCACAAAACCATAGAGGAAATAATGATAAATTAAGTGACTCAGTCTACCTACAAAAGAAAGGCCTGTCTCTGTTTCAAATCAGCAGTGGTCTACAAACTGAAGAGACAAAACAAAACCAAAAACGTGTTTTCCAATTGAGTTAAAAGCATAAATGTTAGCAGCTAAAAATAGCATAAAGGAAACTGAAAAAGACTCATAACCTCGAGTATGAAAAAGAAGAGAAGGGTGGTGATTGTGGGTGACTCGTTTTTGAGGGGGACAGAGGGTCCTGTGTGTAGACCAGATCCTTCCCACAGGGAGGTCTGCTGCCTCCCAGGGGCCCGGGTTCAGGATATCACCAGGAGGATACCCGAACTCATTAAACCAACAGATTATTATCTGTTGTTGATGGT
>VZRI01014065.1:31551-43367 GCA_013397515.1 Upupa epops | reverse complement strand
CAGTCACTCAGGGATGCTGTGAAGCTGGTTTGCGAAGGGCAGTAACTGGAGAGCGATCTCCTGGTCCTTATCGTGACCCTGAGAGTCTCATCATGCTTTCCCGTCCGAGACGGGAGTGACAGAGCAGCTTGCTGGACCCCTGGTAGCTAGCCAAGGGTAACCCACCCGAGTCTTCATCACTCCCAGCCCTTCCCCACGGTGCCAGTGGCCCATGACCTCCACCCGTCCCTGCCCACACGGCTACTGAAGGGTCTGCGAGCACTGCGACATTTATTAGTGCACGGGTGTCCCCCGCGCTCCAGGCTGCTCCAAGGCTTCCAGTGGCCTGGCCCCCCCATCTGTCCCCAAGCCCTTCTGCGGGGCTGCACAGCCTGGAATTGCCTGAGGCAAAGCCGTGACGGGTCCGTGCGTGGCCCCTGGTGACCCTCTGCTGGGTCCACGGAGCCCCGCAGCGCGGCTGGCAGTGCCCCCGCAGCAAGGAGGTCCTCACATGCTTCCCACGTGCTTCTCCAGCCTCTCCAGCATTCTTTGGCCCCACTTCAGCACCTCCTCCTCTTCCAGGCTGCGGAAGGCCTGGTCGGGGGTGATGGGGAAGGGGTGGTAGCACGGGTACTGCGTGGCCTTGCCATCCATGCCTTGGCCACACAACCAACCCACTTCTTCTTCCAGGCCCTGCAGCTCGGGCTCCGCTGTGTCCAGCTGCCGCGCCACTTCCATCAGCTCCGCTGGGACCCGAGAGGCCTCGCCGAGGCTGAGTACAGCGGCCACCAGTGCCTTTTCCAGGGCTTGGTGCACCTTGAAGAGGACCCAGTTGGGGCAGCTGTGCCTGACGTCACTGTGGGCCGCCTGCAGGTCACTCTTGGCCTGCTGCAGCCACCGCTGAGCCTCTGGAATGGACGGAGCCAGGTCCACAGCCCCTGCACTGCCCAGCTGAGGGTCACAGCCTTTCTGTCCCTGGCCGCGGCGCTGGGGCTCCACGTCACCTTTCACCTTTGGTGCCAGGCTGTGCCAACCCTTCTGTGGCTTCACCTCTGCCGCAGCCTCCTCTTGCTGTCTCTCCTCCAGCTCCGACTGAAGCTCTGGCGCAAGACCCTCCAGCGCCACGTCGTTCTCCTCCAGGACAGCGGCCACATCCCGTGGCTCCTGGCAGACCAGCATTTCACGCAGCACTGACAGGGCAGGTGCCTCCAGCTGTTTCCCCAGGATGGTATTGATCTCCTGTGCTAGCATCTCCAGGACCCTCACCTGGTGCCGGTCCAGCACCATGCTCACGTGCTGGATATAGAGCAGCCGCTGGGCACCATCAGTCAGGCTCACGTGGGCCACCCGCGGCTGGGAGCTCCCCTCCACCTTTGCCCCGTGGTGGACCAGCACGGTGCGGATGACCTGGCAGCACTGCACTCGGAGCTGCTCCAGCGCAAAGCCGCCGTTCCCCTCCGTTGTCACCACAGCCCTGTGGCTCTGCCAGCGGAGCAGGGCCTCCAGCCCCATCTTGAACCACTTAGACTCCAGCAGGGTCTGCAGACGCCTCTGCCCCGGGCAGCGAGGGCCGTAGTGACACAGCTGCAGGGTGCCCTCCTCCAGCTGCTGCTCTGTCACCTCTGAGAGCGCCTGCGGCCGCAGGCGCTGTGGCAGCTTTTGCAGCAGCCACCAGGGGTTGCACCTGGTCTCCGGCAGCTCAGCCATGAACAGGAAGGTCTTGGCCAAGGCCCTGGAGATGCTCGAGGACACGCAGTCATTGAAGAACAGCCTGTGGGCTGGCTCCAGGCTGCCAGCGGTGCTCAGCAGGTACAGCTCCTCCACGGGGGCGAGATCGGGGTTCTTGAGGCTCTGCAGCAGCTGGAAGAAGTGCTTTGTGGCCAGCAGGGCCACGTCCCTCTGGGTAGCGTTCAGAGTCCCACTGGCAAGAGTCTCCTGGTGGATTTGGGCCAGGACGTAGCTGTAGTGAGACAGCGTGGGATGCAGGACAACCCCAAGGTGTTGCAGAAGCTCTCCGTAGACAGCCACGCGGAAGTCAGGCAGGAGGAGATAGGGGTAAAAGCCACTGTCATCCGGCAGCGATGTCACCACCTGCCGCGGCAGGGCCACGTCCCCCGACCTGGCCAGCACCACAGGCAGCTCAGCAAGCTGCCCTGCGTCCACCTCCTTCAGATGGGTCTGCAAGAAGGAGTACATCTTCTGGAGCACTCTGGCCCGTGTGTTCACCTGCTGCGGGGTCGTGCAGGCTGCCCTGCACACCTTCTCCAGGTTGGCCACCACCAGCGCAGTGGGTATTTCCACCAGAACCCCCATGGCCTCCAGAACCTCCTCGAAGTCCTTCCGGATTGCGCAGAGAGTTGGCAGGATGGTGGCCGACGTCCAGAGGAGCTCGATCTCATAGCTGCACCCGTAGACGCTGCCCTTCAGGGCCACGGGCTTGAAGCAGCCCGCAAAGGGGGGGTGGAGTTGCTTCAAGTCTGGCGGGATGTCCCTTGCCGGCAGGAAGCGGACCGGGGCGACTTGCCGTAGGAAATCTGCGGACAAGGGGGTGTCCAACAGCCTTTCCAGCTCTTTGTGCATCTCCTTCTGTCGCGCCAGCAGCTCTTCAGCGTCGCACAGAACCAGGGCAGCCTGGGTGGCTTGACTCTCTATCCCCAGGGCTAGCGCCAGGAAGTCGCTCTCGGAGAGGCTCTCGCGGACGCCTACCTGGTGCAGGAAATCGTTTGCCTCTTGGCGGCTGCGGGACAGCCTCGCAAGGAAAGAGTCGGGCACGAAGCGGTGCTGGAGCCGCAGAGTGCAGAAGGACGAGGTCTTGGCGTAGAAATAGGAGGCCTGGCGTGGCACGCCCCGGGCGTCGGGGATGAAGGCCACGTTCTGAAACGCCGCCACGACGGCTTCCTTGAACTGGCTGTCGCAGGAGCGTTGCAGGGCAAAGAACAAGCGCACGGCCGTCACGCACTCTTGCATCGTCATCTGGGACAGCCGGGGCAGAACCACGGTCGTGAAGACGTGCTGGTCGTCCGTGATCTCCCAGCGCAGCTTTCTGGCCAGCGGCTTGTAGAGCTCGTCTGCCGCGAGCAGCAGCATATCCTTCTCCAGGCTGTACAGCTCTTGGGTGCCCGGGGGCAGCTTCTGGTTCGACCTCTCGAGCAACAGGACCTTGCGGTAGGGCGCCACGGCTACGTACTCCCCACTGTACTTTCGGAAGAGAGGAAGGAGCTGCAGCTGCCTCTCTGCCACCGAATCCATCTTCTCCTGCGCAAAGCGCAGCAGCGCAGCCACATCCCACTCCTTCAAGTCCTTCCAGTGGAGACCGGCTCTGGCATCAGCCAGATGGGCCAGCACAGCCCTGGGCTCTGTGACCTGCAGCACCCTTTTCTTCAGGCATTCCTCGGCAAAGAGAGAAGGGAGCAGGTTCTGCCGGAGCATGGGGATGCCCAGCTTGTACAGCACCTCGCTGACTTTGCTGACACACTCGTAAAGGACTTTGGGAAGGGAGGACAGTGGCAGCAGGTGATTCGAGCTTTTCCCAACCCCCTTAACGGGCAGTACCCTCACGTCTCCGAGGTGATTCACTAATGCCTGCATCTCCTCTTCACGATCTTTGGCTCTGGAGACGACGTGGCTGAAGAAACGCCACAGTGCCTTGAGCCAGTCCTCCTGCTGCGCGGCCTTGTTCAGCTGACTCAGTGTCTCCTGGATGAGTGGCGTGGCCTCCAGGAGCCCAAGTTCCTTCACAAAGCAAGGTGAGCACAAGTGAGAAAGGGAACTGTCGGCAAAGAGGTGGCAGTGGTGGGGGAAGAGCTGGGAAAAGGTGCTTTGGAACACCGGGTGCTTGGTGCTGAGGGTGTTGAGCAAGCCGTCTTGCGTGGCCAGCAAGGGCAGGCCTTCCAGCTCTGGCTGGTTGGCATCCTTACCCTCCAGGCAACTGGCCAGTAGGGTAGCGCAGCTCTTTGCGGTCTGCAGGGGCGTCTCAGCCAGCCTGCAGGGCACGGGGAGCGCCAGGGCTTTGAGGAAATGCCGCAGAGAGGCCGGCTGCAAGGCAACAGCATCCACGCCGGCTCCGGTGAACTCCTCGTAGATCTTTTGCAGGGAGCTGAACGCTGGCACCAGGTTCATCTTCAGGTGCCACAGCACTTCCTTGAGCTCTGCTGCAGCCGTCAGCCTGAGGAAGTACGGCTCTGTGAGCACATCCTTGCCACCCGGGGACGCCCAGGTCACGGTCACCGTGGGGTCAGACGGCTCCATATGGTGCACGGGCACCAGAGGCAGGCGCGCGTGGCTGATGTCCCTGTAGACATCCTTCACCAGGTCCTTAAAGGCAGGCTGTGCCTTTGTCGTGGTAGGGAAGAACCTGAGGTAGTGGGAGGTCAGGTGCATCCGACAGTCATCCAGGCTCTTGAACTGGAGCTTTCTAGGCCCCAGGGCCTTCCACTGACTGGTGAGAAAGGCACGGTACAGCGGAACCATCAGGCACCGGAGCAAGTAGCTGTTCCAGGCTGCCTCTGCGCTGCCTGGATCCTGGCGGAGATTGCGTCTGGACACATCCAAGGAGAAGTTGGCGTTGATGTGCACAGGCAGCCCCGTGGCCAGCGGCAGCGGGAGGGTGCAGAAGGCTTTGCCCTTGAAGGTGTCCTGTCTCGATGACTTCAGACAGGCAGCCAGACCCCCATAGGGCAGCTTCCCTGGCACCGGAGACTCCTCAGCCCCCTCTTGCACCCCAGTTTGGGAGATCACTCTCCACACGGTTCTGGTCCTGGTCTTGCTGTTTTGGATGGTCATGGTATAAGAGACAGACACAGGGTTGTTCTCCTCCGTGGCTTGGCTCAGACTCTCTTGAAAACCCTGTCTCAGCTTTGCTTCCCAGTCTGTCAGCACCGTGGTCACCCGCAGCCTCTCCAGCCTCTGCTCCCCGTTGCAGGGGATCTCCGAGAAGACCACGGTGTGGAGGTGCCGGAGGAAGAGCAGCAAGTCCTGACCTTCCTCTTCCAGCACAGCCTCTATCGCCTGGAGGTCTTTGTCCCGCACAACCATGTCAGACACCTTGGACTTGGTCGCCCCGGCCGCAGTGCGGAGGGGCAGCCGGAAAAGGACACCCTGGCTCAGGTCGAAAAAGGAGGGTAGGAAGGTGTCGTAAACATCTGTAAAGGTCTTCTTGAACTCGGGGTTGACAGCAAACATCCCACCGGGACTCTCGGACGTGGCTCCGGGCACGTAGCAGAGATGGGGATCGAAGACGCACAGGGCGCTGTCTCCGGTGAGGAAGGCCGGGCAGTCAGTGAAGTGGAAGACGGTGTTGAAGCCGAGGCCGTACTTGCCGGTGACGTCCTGCCGGCCTTGCTTGGCACCCACCCCCAGGCGCTGAATGCCTTCGATGTCCTGCTGCTGGAAGGGGCTGTCGTTGTAGACGCAGAGGGCAGGGCCCTGCAGGCCGTTCCAGCTCTCACTGAAGGTGGCGTTCGCCGGGTGCTGCCGGCGGTCCCACACAAAGTGCAAGGTGCTGGCGCCGGCGTCGTCCGCGTTCTGGAGCAGCTCCTTCACCAGGTCGTGAGCAGACGCTGGGTACTCGCACAAGATGTTCTTCACCCGCGTGCACAAGTCTTCGTGGGCGCCGAACGGCTGCATCCAGAGGTTCAGGTCTGTGGCAGAGAGCCGGTTCCTCTCCAGCGTGCGGTGGCGCGTGGTGGGAACCCCACAGCACAGGGCCGTGGCTCGGGTCATCTGTTCGTGGCACAGCAGGACGTCTCTGTCCACCGGCAGCCAAGGCGTATCGTTGTAGTAGAGCTTGTCCCGTGGACGCAGAACGCCCTCCTGGTCGGGGAGAAAGAGTTGCTGGGTCTGGTAGGCGTCGGGGTCTTTGTCGCCTGCCGTCAAGCCGCAGAACACCAGCCGCAAGGCCAGAGACAGCTCTGCCTCGGGCAGCGGCTCTCCGGCGTGCTTCTCGGCCAGAACACGGAGCGCTTTGGCATAGTCGGCCCAGGAGAAAGCGTGGCACAGCCCCACGCACTTCCAGAGCTGGCTGTAGGGCCGGTACTGCTCCGGCAGCTGGTGAAGGTACGGGGCGGCCTCGAACGACAGCGTCTCAGCCACGGCCGCCACGGGCACGAAGCGGGAGCCCACCAAGACGAAGGGCTCCCCTTGGGGCACTGCAGAAGCCACCTCACCCCAGCTGGAGCGATCCCTCTGGAGCAGCGTGTGCAGGTACCTGTAGCAGCAGTCGGTGCTGTTCTGCAGGTTCTCCAAGGGGAGAGAGTTGGAGCTGCGGCTCAGCGCCTGCAGCTGCCCAAGGACTGCGGATGCCGGCAGCTGCCGGTCCAGCCCCAAGAAGGTTGAGACCTCCCTGGGGAGGCTGAAATTTTCCCCCAGCATTTCAGGAGCCAGGACAGGGTGGACAAGCCCCACCAGCGGAGCGCTGGTGTGATGGTAGAGCTGGGCAGCTGGCAGCAGCACGCATTCACCGGCGGGCAGCGTAGCGGGGAGGAAGGGCACGTTCTGGAACGCCGCTTCCATGGTGTTGAGCACCCTGTCTTCCATCGCATCCTGAAGCATCTCAAGGATGCAGGCGGCCCTCCGGCAGCCCTGGGCACAGCTCTTGGCCCAGAGATGCTGCACTGTCTTTGCCCGCTCCAGCAGCTCTGGCATGGTCATCGTGTTCTTCACCATTCCCAGCCTCTCCAGCTGGCTCAGTACCTCTGGGGCGCGGAAGGCGTCCCCAGCAGGAAAGCGCCCGTCCTTAGGGTCGAATAACGCGGCGGCACGGCCTCTGGGATGCACCAGGTTCTTGATGAACTGCAGCTGGCCCCGAGGAGTGGCGGGGATGCAGGGCACACTCCGCAGCGCTTGGTTCACGTCGTGATGGGCCATGCCCAGCGCGTGGAGAAGCAGGGCATCTCGGTCCTCAGCAGAGAGCTTTTCCAGGTTGGGAAGCACGAGCTCACAGTACAAGCGGGGCCAGTCATAGGTGCCGGCGTCCACCGCCTTCCCAAGGCCCCTCCGCACCTGCTCAGGCAAGTCCACGGCCAACAGGGGAGAGGGCAGGGTGGTGGCAAACACGCGCCTCGCCACGGCACCCAGCTCGGGGTGTCCGGTCACGGCGGGGTGCAGGAACCGGGCGTCCTGCAGCGAGCACCAGGAGCGGCCGTCAGAAAACAGCCTGGGGCCATCGCTGGCTGCCACAGCCCGGTAGAACCCCCTCACGGCCTCTGTGAAGGGGTAACGGGCAGTGGCCACGTCTGGCCAGAAGACGTGATACTCGTAGCTGCTCAGCTCCCCTGCCTCGTGCATGGCGCGGAGGTGGTCCAGTGCCCGGAGCCAGGCCGCCGGCACGACGTGGTGGAGCAGCGCCCGGTTCCACTCGCCCTTCTCGGCCGAGTCCCACAGCCCCTTGCGGTTTGAGAGGATGCTGAAGGCCCCGTGCACATGGACTGGCAGCCCAGAGGTGATCGGCATGGGAAGGTGGCAGAAGACTCGCCCTTCCTCAGCGCCCGCTTGCGGCATCCACTTGCCACCTGCGGCGGCGGCGAGGGGCAGAGCCACGCCGGCCACGGGAGGCAGGGGATGGGGCCCTGCCTGCGCGTCCTGGTGAAACAATCCCGGCGTCTCCTCGCCTCCCTGACACACCAGCACCAGGTAGTGCCACGTGGACTTGGAATCCTCCTCGTAGGCTGTGAGCCTCTCGATAGCTGCCCAGCTCGGGGGGTCCCCGGGGGCCCCCAGGTCTCGGATCTCCTTTCGCCGCAGCGTGGCCACGGGCGCGGTCTCCTCCGCAGAGGCGGCTCTGTCCGGCAGCGTCTCCAGGGATAGCTCCCTCACCTTCCGCAGGAACAGCAGCAGGAGCCGACTGGAGCCGAGGAAGCCGGCGCCGAAGGCCCGGATGCGCTCTGCGCCGAAGGCCTGGGAGCAAATGTGAGACGTCGCCGCCTCCTCTTCGGTGCGGAAGGGCAGGCGGAAAAGGCTCCCCGGGAAGGGGCCTGGCTGGGGCAGGCGGCACCCGAAGACCCCACGGTAGGGCGAGAACTGCTCGGCAAAGACACGGAGGATGCGCGGCCGGCTGGAGAAGTCCAGGCGGATGCCGGGGCAGTTGGCACCGGGGAGGTGCTTGCCCAGGTGGGTGCCGTTGGGATCGAAGATGAGCAGCGTCTCCCCGCTGAGCACCGCAGGCACGTCGGTGACCCGGTAGACGGAGCTGAAGCCCAGCCCGAAGCGCCCGATCCGGCCCGCCTGGCCCTCCTTCGTAGCCGCCCCGACTCGCGTGATGTTCTGCAGGTCATCCTCCGTGAAGAGGGCGTTGTTGTAGGCCCAGAGGGCTGGCCCGTGGCAGGCCGCCATGCCGGGGTCCAGCAGCCCAGAGGCGACCTTCGGGTGCGGCCGGAGGTCCAGGAGGAAGCGGCAGACGGTAGCTCCGGCGTCCTCGGCGTTCTGGACCATCTCAGTGAAGAGGTCGCTCTCCTCGCCGTACTCCCGGAGGATGTTGTGGAGCCGCAGGGTGATGGGCTCCGAGGGGCCGCAGGCTGCGAACGGCTCCGGCCCCAGCACCCGGGTACTGAGCAGCTCCGCGCCGAGGAAGGTGGCCGTGCCGGCCGGCACCGCCTCGTGCACCACCTCCTGGACGTCTTCGTCCGCCTCCAGCTCCATGTCCAGGTAAACGGCAGAGGCAGCTGGGCGGAGGGCAAAGCCTGAGCCGAGCGGGGTCCTCACGGGAACGGGCACCGCGCCCTCACCCCGGTGCCCCCGGCGCCGAAGCCACTCCAGGACGGCCACGACCACCTGCAGTTCCGCTGCGGTCCCAGCTCTGGAGCCACGCGCGTCTATGTCCTGCCCCAGGCTGCGCAGCGCCGCGACCGCCCTCTCCTCGCTCACGGTCACCTTCACCCCCCAAGCCTTGAAGAGGGAGCTGTAGGACAGGAACTCAGCGGGCACCCGGGGCACCAGCATCCCCAGCTCGGTCTCCAGCTCCTCAGGATAGCCCAGCACGGCATCGCCGGGCGGGACGAACCCGGACCCGGTCCACACCACGGCGTCACCCTGGGCAGCGCCGAAGGTCTGCAGGTTCTCCTGCATGTGCTGGTAAACGGGGTGGAGCGCGGAGCCTGCGCCCAGCGCCGCGTCCCTGCGCCCCGCCAGCTGCCGCAGCTGCTCCCACACCCTGTGCGGCGGAGGGGGCTGGCTCAGTCCCAGCCTCTTCTCTGCCTCCGGCGTAAAGACCCCGGTCAGGGGCATGGAGAGCCCCACCAGGGGCTGGTACCGCGTGGACCGCAGCTCCTCGATGCTCAGGAAGGGCTGCGCGGGCTGCCCCGTGCAGTCAGAACCGGGCACCCACGGCAGGTAGCAGAGCTCCCTCAGCTTTCCGGTGCGGAAGCCGGCCAGCGTCCTGGGCCAGTTGACGACCTTGATGAGCGCCCGAGCTCTCTCCAGAGGAGCCGGGCAGCCCCGGCTCACACTCGCGGCGGCGCCCAGGACGTCCGAAGCCTCCAGACACCCCTCGCCGTGCCGCAGGCCCAGGACTCTCAGAGCACGGAGGACGGGTGGGCTGCGGAAGGCGGCGGGAGGGAAGCGCTCAGGACCCAGCAGAGCCATCAGGGTTCTGTCGGAGGGGTCGTAGAGGTCGCGTGGGCACGCGGGGCCCTTGGGAGTCTCCAGGAAGGCCAGCTCGCTGCACTCCTGCTGCAGCTCGGGTCTCTGCGCAAAGAAGACGCTGCTGTGCTGCAGCACCCAGAGCAGCAGAGCCCGCGTCTCGGCTGGCCGCCCTGCGTAGGCACCCCGGGCCACCGCTCTGACCGCCTCCAGCGCCACGTGGACTGCACTCAGCAAGGGCTTGTTGAGCCTCCCCAGGAGCCGCCGGTCAGCCTCGTCCCGGCAGCGCAGCACGGCCTCCGGCAGCACCACGTCTCCAGGCAGCTCCAGCGCCGGCTCCAGCGCCGGGGTGGCACCGGCTGGTACCGGCTTCGTGGGCCGTGGGGTGGCCAAGCAGGGCAGCGGGGTGAAGAGGGGCAGAGCCGCCAGAGTCATCGCGTCCTGCCTTGTGAGGGTCGGGACGTCTGCCAGGTACTGGCGGAGGGTGTTTGCGTCCTCAGCGGGCAGCGAGGCCAGGCTGGGGGCCACAGCTACGGCCCCCCGTCTGCCCAGCGCCTGCAGGGCACTGAGGGGGGATGGAAGCAGGACGTAGTGGCACAAGGAGCGGTGCCACGTGCCCGGCGGCACCACCGAGCAACCCAGGGCCTCCAGCACCGGCGCCACGGCAGGTGGCAGGCGCTGCTCTTCCCACTCCTGGAAGATAAGAGCAGACTGGGGAGTCAGCGGAGCCAGACGGATGCTGGGGGCGCTCAGTGGGGACAGAGGGACCAGAGGAAGCCCCTCCAGAGGCCTCAAGTCCTCCACGTGGCGGGCCAGGAATTGCCACAGCGCCGGGAGCCAGGAGGATGGCGGCTGGGGGGGCCCTTGGGCTGGGCACCAGGTCACCGGGGCCGCAGGCTGCGACGTCCAGGAGGAGGGCAGCGCCGAGCGCAGGGTCTGGACAGTCCGCACCGGGTCCAGCAGAACCAGGTTGGGGAAGAGACCTGCGCAGGGGGCAGGGGCTGGGTGAGGGGTCTGTAGGAGCAGGCAGGGGATCAGCTGGCACCAGGCAGCTGGGAGGTCCTCAGATGGGGAATACAGGGAGCTTCGGGATAGGAGGGAGCAGAGAGGGGATGGAGGGAGGAATGAGGGGAGAACAGCAGGGAGTCCCCAGAGACACAGGGACTACCGGGGTAGGGGAGGTGGGCCTGGCCTTGGACAGCCCACCCCAAGCCAGAGACAGTCAGGCTCGGGATCAACAGCGCTGCTGGAGGGAGGGAGGGAGGGACAGAGAAGTCGATGGAGGGATGGACACATGGACACAGGGGTGGATGAGTGGATGGATGGGTGAGGGAAGCCCAGAGAGAGGCTTCAGACAGGGATCAGGGACCCCGCGATGTCCTGGGAGACAGTGGGGCTGCAGAAGAGCCCCAGGGTGTCTGTGGGGGTTGGGATTTAGGGACAAATCGGGGGACCCCAAGGTGATCCAGGGCCCCCCTCTCTTACCAGCCCTGGCAATGGCTCGCAGGAGGCTGTCGGTGCCTGGCTCCAGGTCTGAGGGCAGGAAGGACTTGGCCAGGCCGGGCAGGAGCTCCCTGCGGGGACAGACAGAGGCGCTGGGGGGAGTCATGGGGGGGACGGGCATCTCCCACTGGGTGCCACCGGGGCAATGGGGTGCCCAAAGGTCCCAGCTTTGACCACTGCTCCTCTTTCAGGTCTAAAGCGGAAGCTGTGCCCGGGGCACCTGCTCAGCCACCACCCCGAGGGGAAGGGGGGTGCCCGGGGCCGTGCGCTCACCGAGGACAGTCGGCCGTGTCCACGTAGACCGTGTCCGGCGCCGCCCCGAAGGCCACGAAGGTCCCGTCGCTGCGGGGCAGGAGGGGCAGCCCCCGCAGCTCTGCGTGGCAGCCGTCTCCGGCCACGAAGCGCAGCAGGGACAGGCGGTCGGCGTCCGGGATGCCCAGGACCCCACGGNGCCACCAGCAAAGCCCGGACCACCCGGTGGGTGGCCACCGTGTCCTCCGCGCTGGCTGGCAGCAGCACAGCCTCCGGCGCACGTAGCCGCCCCGCGGCCCCCCCTGCAGCTGGCACCAGGGTGGGGGCATCTGCCAGCTCCTGGCACACACGGGCCAGCAGACTGCGGGTGCGGCCGCTGCCTGGCACACACTCGGGGTCCGGCCAGATGCTGTAGGGGTCTGCGTCGGGCAGAGCCCCGGCCACGGCGGCCACGTGGCGGGAGATCCGTGGCAGGAGGGCGAGGAGCAGCAGGGCATTCCAGCGGGCGT
>VZRI01014065.1:12715-28880 GCA_013397515.1 Upupa epops | reverse complement strand
TGCTGCAGGGCCATGTCGGGCGCTGCCGGGGACGGAACCGAGTCCGCGGCTGCTCCGGATCCCGCTCCGAGTCCCGCAAAGGTCCCGCTCCGCTCGCGGTGCCGCCGTAGGGTTCCGGTGCCGCTCCCGGTGCCGCTCCCGGTGCCAACCCCGCTCCGCTGCTGCCGCCGGTGCCGGTGCCGGTGCCAGTGCGGCTGCCCGGGGCCGGGGCCGGTGCCAGTGCCGCTGCCGGGGCCGCCCAGTTCTGGTTCCCCGCAGCTCCGCCCTTTCCCCGCAGTTTCGTTTCCCCGCGGCCGCCGCCTCCCCGTCCGGTCCCGGTTTTAACCCAAATCTCCCCGGGGGGGGGACGGGACCGCGGCTGCTGGGGCCGTGGGGATCTGACAGCCCCGTGGGGAGACGGGGCCGTGGGGTGGGAGCCCGGGAGGGGGCAGGGGGGGCCGGTGCCCTCTGATCCCTAACGAACAGGACCTCGCGTGGCTCCCGGGCGGTTGGNTGTCGGGCGCTGCCGGGGACGGAACCGAGTCCGCGGCTGCTCCGGATCCCGCTCCGAGTCCCGCAAAGGTCCCGCTCCGCTCGCGGTGCCGCCGTAGGGTTCCGGTGCCGCTCCCGGTGCCGCTCCCGGTGCCAACCCCGCTCCGCTGCTGCCNTCAGGATCAGGCTGGCTGGGGCTCTGGGCAACCTGGGCTGGGGAGCGCTGGCCCTGCTGGGTGCAGGGGGGTGGCACTGGGTGCCCTGTGGGGGTCCCTGCCAGCCCTGGGAGCCTGCGATTCGCTCTGGCACAGCGGATGAGGGTGCCAGCTGCAGAAAGGGCCGGGGCCACCCCCCAGGACGGTCACAGCGCCCGCTGGCACCCAGTGGCACCACCTGGCTTCTCCCGCTGCCCGTGCTTGGGCCAGGGGCTGTGGGAAGGGGGTGTCCCGGGGGTGGGAGGTAGAGCCAGCAGGAGCCTTTGGGGCTCCCTATGAACTGCCCTTCCTTCAGCCCAGGAGCTCCCCGGTGCCCACGCGGGTCCCCTCGGGTCCCCCACGGGACTCCTTTGACTGGGGGGCTCCTGGAGGGTCGCGCCAGGGGCCCCCAGGAACTGTCCCTGCACTCTACCCCTGGAGCAAGGTGTCCTGGCTGGCACCGGGCACCGGCGCCCTGCTCCTGCAGCCAGCGAGGGCACCAGCCCCCCGCCACCTCCCTCACGCAGGCCTCACACTGACTGGGACCAGTAAGGGCTCACTGGGAGCCCCCTCCCTGAGCCCCGAGTGTCTAAACCAACCGCGTTTCCCCCCATCCCGCTGCCTCCAGGAGCCCCTGGGGAACGGGCAGAGCTCGGGGTGCCCCCCGTGAGCCCCATCCATCCCCCGTCTGCCCAGCGCCTGCCCCGCAGAGAGGGGGGGAAGAACCAGCCCGTGGCCGCAGGGCCCTCGGTTGCTCACACTCGTTTATTGTTTCTCAAACACCGACGACACCGACCACGTCTGCCCTGCTCCGAGGAACCGAGCGGGGTCCGGCCGCCCAGGGGACCCCGGGCCCCTCCGGCCCTCTGTTCTCAGACACCGAGTTCCAGAGTCGCTCCAGCGGCAGCGGTTTGGTTAGGAAAACACGGGGAGGGGGGGGATCAAAACAGCAGGAGAGAGGAGAGGGAACCCAACCCCGACCCCGACCGAGTGCAAAACGAATCAAAGTGCAAAGGAGCTCCAGCCGCCAGCAAACCCTCCCTCCGCTGCACCCCCTCCGCCTGCCAGCAGCCCCCCAGGCCTCACCCCCGCACCCCGAGGTCCAGGAGTGAGAACCGAGGAGCAGGAGCAGCCTCTCCTCTCCTCTCCTCTCCGCCAGCAGCCTCTGTCGCGGCACCACCTGCCCACCCTGGGCTCAAACCTCCTCGGGTCAGGGGGTCCTTCCTTCCTCCTCTGCAGGTGCTGCAGGGTCGGGGGCCGCTCCGCTGGGCTCCGGGAGGGGTTGGAAACGGGGACCTTCGGCCTCGCGTCTTCCCGAGAGGATCCCCTGCGCCCAGGGTCACCGGGGCATCGGCCACCCCAGGGGCACCCCGCTGCCCGGGCTGGGGCTGGGGCTGGGGCTGGCCGGGACGCCTCCCCGGCTCCAGCTAAGCCCTCCCGGACAGGAGCAGCGGCCGGGGAACCTCGGGCTCCACTGCTCTCCGGCTCCTCGGCGAGGCCGCCCCGTGAGGAGCGGACGGGGAGGGGGGGGAAGAGAGCCTTTGGTGCCGCTGCCTCGATGCCCCGGTCCTCCGTTTCCAAGATCCCAGGGCTCCTCTTCCTTCCTGGTGGCCCAGAAGGAGCCTCCTGCCGGGAGAAGGGCCCGGCCTCGGCGCCGGTCACCGCGGACCAAGGGCGCTGGGGGAGCGACTGCGGGGCCTGGGGACGCGGCCGCTCGCACCCCCCTTCTCCTGGCAGAGCACTGGAGGACGGGGAAGCGAAGACCCCCGGCAGGGAGAGGACCAGCTGCCCGAGCCAGAGCCCCGCACGGAGCGCTCACGCACGCCCAGCAGGTCCCGGTCCTGCGGGAAGAGGGAGCAGCGGGCGTTTGAGAGCAGCTCCCGGGGCTCTAAACGCTCAGGGAGAGGAGTCCAGAAGCTGCAGGGCCAAGACGGGGGGCAACGGCTCCCCTGGCTGCTCCACGACCCTGCTGCTGCTCTCACCAGGGTCCCACCCTCCCCGTGGGCACCCGGAGTGGGAGAGAGCGGAGAGGGGACTGCGGGGAGCCCTCTGGGTGGGCGCCCACCCTCTGCCACTGCCACTGCCCCGCGCCGAGAGTCCCCACAGCGCGGAAGGGTGATGGAGCAGAGCAGGAGCAGCCTGGGCAGTGCCAGGAGACAGAGGGGCTGCCAGGAGCTGCCCGGGACTCTGCCAGGGCCCCCCAGGCCTCACGGGGGCAAAACCGGGGAGGAGGCCGCTGGCATCGGCCAACCCAGGGCACCTCTGGAAGGGAGACAGGGACCTGCCTGCAGAGCAGAGGGCGTCTGGCCCTGGCGGCTCTCTCCACTCTAGGAGGGGCCTCGCTCCTGCTACCTGGCCCGACCAGGGGGCTCTGAACTGCTGCGGGGGGCCCAGCCGGCCCCTCTCCCGCAGCTGAGGTGGCCGGGAGCCTGGGCACAGGGGCACAGGGGCAGTGCAGCAGCCGCTGCTCCCCGCCAGCAGCAGGAGGGGGGCCCTGGCGAAGGGGCCAGAGCGAAGGCAGCGCCCGGCCTCGAAGAGGGAGGAGAGGCAGGGGCACCCAGAGAAAACGGGCGGAGGAGCACAAGCCCCGCGGGATCCCCCCTTGGCACCGGAGCCCCCCGGGCAGTCTCTCTGCTGCTGAGCCAAGGTGGCACCGGCCGTCGGAGGCCTCCGAGCGCCTCTGCGGGCCCCGGTCCCGGCCCCTCTCTCTCGGGCTGACTGCTGGTGCNTGAGGAGGGGGACCGGTGGGAGAGCGGAGAGAGGTGGCATCCGGGAGGGCGCGAGCGGGACACGGCAGGCTGCGGGCAGCCGGGGGGCAGCTCTGTCCCGAGCAGAGGGTCTGGCAGCAGCAGCGCTGAGGAGGGGGCCCCGCGGGGCCACGAGAAGTCACTTCAAGGAGTCGTCGGCGTTCTTGAACATGAGGATGGCGTTGTAGATCTTGAGCGCCGGGCCCAGCTTGACGCTCATGATCTTGACGATGTCGGCCTGCGTCAGCAGCAGGAAGGCCTCCCCGTCGATCATCTGCGGGGAGAGGGGCACGGGCGCTCAGGGAGACCCCCGGCACAGACACCCGCGGGCAGGGACAGCGGGCAGAGGGGCCGGGTTCAGCCCCAGCGCTGCCAGGCTGCCCCAGGGAGCCCCGAGCGGGGTGAGAGGCTCTGCCAGAGGCAGCCTCTGCTCCAGAGCCCTGCGGGGCCGGAGCAGGGGACGCGGTGCCAACCAGCCCTTCACCTGTCTGCCCACAGCAGGGCCTGGAACCCGCGAGCCCAGCGGTGCCAGCGAGCCACTGGGCTGGCGAGGGGGGAAGGACTGGGCGAGGGGGGAAGCAGCTTCCCTCAGGAGCTGGCGGAGCTGCGGGCACAGTCCTGTTCCCATTCCCAGTCCCCCATCGCAGCCTCCTCGGTGGGGAGAGGGGAGCGGGACAGCAGAGCCCCCCGCACCGTCCCCGGACACCCTGGCAGCAGCCAGCAGCAGCCCCCTGGCCAGCGCCCCCCTCCCCGCCCGGGCAGCAGCCAGCCTGGCCCCCTCACCTCGTCCTTGAAGAGCTTGGCCTGGTCCTCGCAGCCGGTCAGGGTCTGGACGAAGCTAAAGACCTGGGCACAAGCAGAGAGGGCATCACGCCGGGCACCCCCTGCGGCCGCAGACCCCCAGCAGCCCCCAGCCTGCAGCGGAATGGGGGGCTGTCGGGGCTCAGGCTGCGGCTGCAGCCCCCTCCCATGCCTGCGGACCCTCCCCCGGGCACAGGCTCCTCAGTGCCCTGCGATGCCAACGCTACAGCAGCTTCGCCTCCAGCACGCGGGAGGGTACTGGGGGCACTGGGAGGGCTGGCTGTGGGGACCGGGGCTTCAGAGGGGCAGCCGGGAGAGGGGCTGATGGTGCCGGGGACGAGCGCTTCCCTCCCGTGGGGGTCTGGAGCCCAGGGAGGGGGTCTGGGGGCAGTGCTGGACTCGACCCAAACCACCCCGTGACTGCCCGCCGCTCGGGTCTGGCGGGGCTCCCCCCCAGCTCCTCACAAGCCCCAGCCAGCCTCCTGCTAGCCCGGGAAGGCGGCCACCGCAGCACCTCCAGCAAGCGGTGGGGTAGGAGCCTTCGGCCCCGTCTCACCTCATCGATGGTCCACTTGGCCACCGTGCTGGCCGTGATGCCAGCCACCCCGGGCAGGAGCTTGCAGTGCTGCTCCCAGCAGAGCGACAGCGAGCGGTCGGGGTGGGCGGACAGGGCCGACATGAAGAGCGACTGGTGCACGCCGTCTGCAGGGAGGGCTGAGCGCCAGGGGCCACGCGTGACACGGGGCACCACGGCACCCACAGCAGCCCCCCCGGCCACCCCCCCAGCCCCGGGGAGGGCCCCGGGCTGGCAGCAGCTGCTCCGGTGGGCGCGGGTGATGCGGGACCCTTCGCTCCGGTGCCCCAGCGTCCGGGCTGAGGGCTCTGCCCCGCTCTCAGGGCCTTCGGTCACTGCCTTCTCCACCCCGAGCGAGACCCGAGCGTCCCGCTGCCCTCCGGACTGCCCGCCCCGTAGCACCAGCTCTGCTACCACAGCCCTCCCTCCCCTGGCCGGCTGCTCCGAGGGGGCACCGAGGGCTCCCAGGGAAGGCCCCCTTCGTGCAGCCCAGCGTGGGGTGAGCCCCAGCCAACCCCAGCTGGACCAACTGCAGCCAGTGCCCCCCTCAGCGCCCACCCTGTGCTGCAGCGCTCTCTGCCACTCTGCAGCCCCTCCGGGCAGCCGGGGCTCTGCCCCCCCGGCTGGGAAACAGCTGCTCCTGATGGCTGGGGGGAGCCTCCTGCCCCCCTCGGTGCCCGGTGCCCCTGCCCTGTCGCTGGGCACCGCCGGGAGGAGCCTGGCCCCCTCCTGCCGCCCCGACCCTGCAGCTACGGACCGGAGCGGTGGGCAGACCCCCCTCAGCCGGCTCCTCTCTCGGCCTCTCCGCCAGCCCCCTGGGCACCCCGGTGGCTGCGCTGGGCTCTCCAGGAGCTCCCTGCCCTTCCTGAACTGGGAAGCCCAGAACTGAGCGCTCTGGGCCAGAGGCAGCTCCCCCGGGCAGGGCAGAGCAGAGGGAGTTCCTTGCCCCAGGGCCCAGCGGGCAGCCCCTCACGGCCCCCCCGGGCCAGGGCAGCACTTACTCTGGAAGTCCTCCTGCTGGATCTTGCGGTACTTGGGGGGCCTCCCCCTAAAGAGACAGGAAGACTGGTGTCCAGCCGCCCCGAGGGCCCCCCTCCGCTCCGCAGCGGGAGCAGAGGTCGCCCCCAGCACCCTGACCCGAAGGGCTGAGCGGCTGGAGACGCAGACAGAGGTGGCCAGCGGGGTGGCCAGCGGGGTGGCCAGGGGGCTTCTCTGGCGCTGCCAACCCACCGGTTGGGTGGCCGCGGCACAGGGGGCTCCCCCCGCAGCGTGGGGCTCCCCGGGCTCCCCCCTACCTCCCGTGGTGCCGAGACTTCTTTCGCTGGGGGAAGCCGATGAGGTTCCTCTTGCGAGCGGAGGCCTCGGAGTCGGACAAGTCTGCCTTGAGCCTGCCCTGGTTCTTCTCTGCCAGCGGGCACCCTGAGAGGCAGTAATGGGCCGTGAACCTTCCCGTGACGTGGCCGGACCCATCGCAGCCCGGAGTGGGGCACTTCCTAGGGAGCAGAGGGGGGGGAAGCGTTGGAACCAGCTCAGAGCAGCGCGGGGCGACCAGCCAGTAGGGCCAACAGCAGCCCTGAGGGGNNCCTCTCTCCTCCCATCCCATCCCATCCCCATCCCACCCCCTGCTGCCATCCCAGCCGCCCTGTGCCAGTCCCCCCAGTGCGGTCACGGACGTCCCCGGGATCCAGAGCCTCCAGTCGCCCTCCTGGCCCCCACAGCAGCCAGAGCAGCCCCAGAGTGAGCGCGGTCGGCACAGAGACCCCCCCCTGCAGCCAGTCCTGCCTCCTCCCCTGCCCTCCCGGGCTCTCCACCACCGGCTGCGGGGCCAGGCCGGGGCCAAGCGAGAGCGGAGCCGGCAGGGGGGGGTGCGGGAAGGGGGCTGCGGGCAGGGGTGGAGGAGCGGAGGAAGGGCCCCGCTGTGCCCCTCCGGGGAGCCCACCTGTGGTGGAAGCTGTACTTGGAGCTCTTGGCGTGAGGGATGCTCTTGCAGCCCAGGGTTGGGCAGCCCCCGTGGGCAGAGGAGGCTGCTTCCTTTGGCCCTAGAGCACGGGGAGGGGGGAAGGAAGGAGAGGGACTGTCCTGGCCGCAGCCCCAGGCAGAGCCAGGGCTCTGGGCTCCCTCCTGAACCGACTGGGAGGGCTGCTCCCCGGGAAGACCCTTCCTCCTTGCCCTCTGCTCGGGCACGGGGTGGGCACGGGGATGCGGGTCCCGGGTAGGGGGCAGCGAGCCGGGGGCAGGACTCACTGAGAGGGGGCTGCAGCGGGTGCCCGGTCTTGGCGCACCAGCCGGCGGGGTGGATGTCGGGGTGGTCGGCGTCGATCCAGAAGTCGTAGACGTGGCTCCAGCCGTCAAAATGGAGCTGGGGGGACGCGCAGAGAGGTCGCCCTTCCAAGCTCAGGGCACCAGCCAGCAGCGGGGTAGAGCAGAAGAGCAGCACAAGGAGCCCCCCCCCCTCTGCTCCTCCAGAGCCTGGGCACAGGCCGGGCACCGGGGGGCTTCAGCACCCACCCACCTTTATCCTGTGATCCTCCACATCCTCCACGCTGGCCACTCGGATGAAGGAAGGAGTCCTCCTGTCCACTGCTTCCAGCTTCATGTTGACCAGGAAGCCGTGGGGTGGGCGCTGCGGCCAGGAGGAAGCGGGGTCAGCGGGGAGCAGGGCCCTGCTTCGGGCCCCCCAGGGGCTCCCCGGCGGCGAGAGCTGCTCAGGCCCGGCTCCCAGCCCCGGCCAGTGCGGGCAGATGCTGCCCCAGCTCGCAGAGCGGAGGAGGGAGCAGGGCCAGCCCCCCCAGGGAAGGTCTCCAGGAGGAGCCGGGGATGATCCCGCTGCAGCGGGGCACAAGGGGCATCGAGCTGGCCCCACGGTCCCCCCGTGCCCGGGCTCCCAGCGGGCCCCAGGGCTCCTCACTCTGCCCGCTTTCCCCAGCTCTGAACCGTTTGCCCGGGAGGGGGGAGCCCTGGCCCCGTCGGGGCCGCAGGTGCCAACCCCGGGCGCCCAGCCTGGCTGTGCCCGAGCGGAGGGCTGGCGGCGGGGAGGACTCACCTCCTGGAAGGCCCAGGACGGCACCGCAGCCGCTCCCGTCTCCTTCAGGTACTTCTCCCAGGTGAAGTTGTCGGGGTCAGGATAATCTGGAGACGGGGGGGCAGCATCACCCCACCTGCCCGGCCTCAGCCCCGGCCCAGGGGCCTCGCAGCAAGGAGCGTGGGGCTGGCACCCCCAGGGGGCTCCGTGCCCGAGGCGGCACCGCCGCGGGGGGAGATGGCTCCGGGGCTGCCGACTCACCTTGAGGGGGGGTGAGGGGCTTGCCGTGCTCCTGGCACCACCCGACGGGGTGGATGTAGGGGCTGCTGGGGTCACACCTAGGGGGCAGGAGGGCCGTCAGCCGGGGCTGGGCACCCGGCCCCGGGCAGAGGCCAAGGGCTGCTCCGCTGGAGAGCAGAGCTGCCAGGGAAGGGCCTCCCCTCGCCGCGGGCACAAGCTCTGTCGGAGCTCGGAGCCCCAGATGGCTCCCTGTCCTGCTCACAGCTCCCACCGGGTCACACGCTGCTGGCTTGCAGGTCTGGCACCCGCTGGCCACCTCCAGTGAGCAACCAGCAGCCAGGGACTGAAAGCACTGCAGCCCCCCGGCTCCTCAGGGTGAGGGGAGGAGGGGAGGGGGTGCCAGAGCCCCTCCAGCAGGACGCAGGCCCAGCCTGGGCACGGGCAGCAGGCACGGGAGACCCTTCTGCCCTCAGCTCATCGGTCTCTGCCCTGCAGAGGACCCCCCTCTCCTCCCGGAGGTGACCCGGAGCCGGTGAGGGTTTGTGCCCAGCACGGGGTGGGGGTGTGAGACCCTCTGCCCGGGCGCAGCGGGGAGCCCCCCAGTAGCCCGGGCGCCCTCACCAGTAGTCGTAGGTATCATCCCAGTTGTCGAAGTGCACCAAGAAGCGATTGTCCACCACGTCGGTCACCGTGGCCACGCAGATGAGCGAGGGGTTCATGCGGTCCACGGCTTCCAGCTTCATGCCCACCTCGAAGCCCGGGGAAGCCTCGTGCTGGGAGGAGAGGGGCAGCTCTGTCTCGGAGCCCCACGGCCTGCTGGCCTCTCCCCTGCCCCACGGCCCAAACCAGCTCCTCCCGGGGCTGCAGGACCCCCCCCCCGGGGGGGCAGAGAGGCCGAAAGGCGCTCTGCTGGCACGGGAAGGGGCAGAGGCTCGGCCTGAGGGCACAGGGAGCACGCGGAGAGGCTCCAGACCCCCAGGGCTCTCCACACACGGCCACTGCAGAGTGCAAAGCAGCCCCCAGCCTCCTCGGGTCGAGGAAGTGACCAAAACCAGACGGACCCAGGCCCTGGGCTCCAGGGCTCTGCTGGCTGCTCCCAGGCTGCTGCAGACGGAGGGGGATCTGAGCGGGGCTGCAGGACCCCCCCCCCGGGGGAGCTAAAGGGTCAGGGCCAGGAGGGGCCCAGCAAGAGGACGGGCACTGGGCACCAACTCCCCCCAGCCACCAGGAGCAGCGAGGGGGGCAGAGCCCACGCTCTGCAGGTATCCCCACCCCTCCTGGGCTGTGGGATCAGCTCTGGGGGACCCTGCTCTGGCAGCGGGGATGCCCTGGGGGATGCCCAGGGGTCCCAGTCCCCCCAGTCTGGGATGCTGGACTTCCAAGATGAAGCAACAGCAGCAGCTCCCTGCAGGGTGGGGTGGGCAGAGAGGAGCCCAGCGTGGCCCGAGGCTCTGCCCGGCTGCTGGGGCGCAGGGCCCCCCCCGGCAGGAAGGAGAAGCCGCTACTCACCGGGTTCCGGACCACGAAGAGGTGCTTGGGGGCTGCCTGGGCCTTGGTCACCTTCAGGTAGCTGGCCCAGCTGAACTCCTCGTCCTTGTAGCCTACAACCCCTCAGGAGGAGCAAGGACAGCAGCGGCTTCACCGGGAGAAGGCAGCCGGGGCCAAGCCCAGCCTGACCCCACGGAGCCCCCCGCCCCGTCCCCCTGCCCGGCTCTACAGTGCCCCCCCTCCTTCAGGAGGGCCCCCCTACCTTTGGGGGGCTGCAGCTTGTGCCCCGTCTCCTCGAACCAGCCGGCGGGGTGGATGTCGGGGGAGTCTGCGTTCAGCCAGAAGTCGTGGCACTCGGAGTAGCCGTCGAAGTGCAGGCGCGTGCGGTACCCACAGACCNGGGCAGAGGCTCGGCCTGAGGGCACAGGGAGCACGCGGAGAGGCTCCAGACCCCCAGGGCTCTCCACACACGGCCACTGCAGAGTGCAAAGCAGCCCCCAGCCTCCTCGGGTCGAGGAAGTGACCAAAACCAGACGGACCCAGGCCCTGGGCTCCAGGGCTCTGCTGGCTGCTCCCAGGCTGCTGCAGACGGAGGGGGATCTGAGCTCTGCTCTCTGCTCAGCGCTGACCGACAGCTAAAGGGTCAGGGCCAGGAGGGGCCCAGCAAGAGGACGGGCACTGGGCACCAACTCCCCCCAGCCACCAGGAGCAGCGAGGGGGGCAGAGCCCACGCTCTGCAGGCATCCCCACCCCTCCTGGGCTGTGGGATCAGCTCTGGGGGACCCTGCTCCGGCAGCGGGGATGCCCCGGGGGATGCCCAGGGGTCCCAGCCCCCCCAGTCTGGGATGCTGGACTTCCAAGATGAAGCAACAGCAGCAGCTCCCTGCAGGGTGGGGTGGGCAGAGAGGAGCCCAGCGTGGCCCGAGGCTCTGCCCGGCTGCTGGGGCGCAGGGCCCCCCCCGGCAGGAAGGAGAAGCCGCTACTCACCGGGTTCCGGACCACGAAGAGGTGCTTGGGGGCTGCCTGGGCCTTGGTCACCTTCAGGTAGCTGGCCCAGCTGAACTCCTCGTCCTTGTAGCCTACAACCCCTCAGGAGGAGCAAGGACAGCAGCGGCTTCACCGGGAGAAGGCAGCCGGGCCAAGCCCAGCCTGACCCCACGGAGCCCCCCGCCCCGTCCCCCTGCCCGGCTCTACAGTGCCCCCCCTCCTTCAGGAGGGCCCCCCTACCTTTGGGGGGCTGCAGCTTGTGCCCCGTCTCCTCGAACCAGCCGGCGGGGTGGATGTCGGGGGAGTCTGCGTTCAGCCAGAAGTCGTGGCACTCGGAGTAGCCGTCGAAGTGCAGGCGCATGCGGTACCCACAGACCTGCGGGGGGCACGGGGAGGGCTGTGGGCACCCCCAGATCCTCCCCTCCTCTCCCCTGCACGGTCTCTCCCAGAAGCCCAGAGCCAGGCAGAGGCCACTGCCCACACGCGGAGGCACTGGCCGGTCCCAGGGGCATCCAGTGCTGAGCAAGGCCACCACGGGGCAGGCTGGGGTGGGCACCGCCGTGGTGGGCACCTAGCTGGGTGCTGCAGGAGCAAGGACTCTCCTTCCTGCTCCCAGGGGAGGTGCTGGTGCAGGGAAGAGGTGACAGGACAGGAGGGAACGGCCTCAGGCTGCCCCAGGGGAGGGGAAGGGTGGCCCTGAGGAGACCCTTCTCCCTGGAAAGGGCCCTCAGCCCTGGGCACAGGCTGCCCGGGGAGGGGGCTCCATCACCAGCCCTGGCTGTGTTTGCCAGTCGGGGGGCTCTGGAGCTCAGGGACAGGGTCTGGGGGGCTGGGACAGCTGGGGTCAGGGAGGGTTGGGCTGGATGATCCTCCAGGTCCTCCCTAAGCTGCACGCTGTGGCTCAAGGCCGCTGTGGTGCCGTCTCCAGCAGAGCTGCCTGGCTGCCCAGGGACCACGGGGGGCCGAGGTTTGGCTGCCCAGGGCTGAGGGCCTCCCTGCACACGAGGACGTGGAACGGGATCCTCCACAGCCCCCCTCTCAGGGTGCTCCTGTCCGAGGGACATCAGCTCCAGCGCCAGAAGCTGCTGCCCCTTGCAGAGCCCAGACAGCAGCCCCACGGCGCCGTCTCCTGCCCTCACGAGCCCGAAGGAGACTCCCTGCTCGCCCAGCCAGGGTGCTGGAGCACCGGCTCATCCTGCACAGCAGCACCCGCCCTCCCCCAGAGCCGCGGGCTGGGAGGGGGCAGCAGGAGCAGGGGCACGCGAGGCTCCTCACCTCAGCCACCGTCAGGATGAAGTACATGGACGGGTGCTGCGGGTCGATGCCCTCCAGCTTCATGCCCACTCGGAAGCCGTTCTTGTGCTGGGAAGCCACCTGGTACTGCAAGAGGAAGGGGAAGGACAGGGTCAGGGGCAGCGACTGGGGTCTAGGGGCATCGCACGGAGCCGCCAGCAGGCAGCGGGGGCTGCTGGGGCCAGCGGGAGCTGCTGGGGCCAGCGGGCTGAGGGCCACAGCTCGTCACCCAGGCTGAGGCTCCTCTCCCACAGAGAACACCCTCCACCTCCGAGCGGCTCCGCAGGGCAGGGGGGCCCCTGGGCTCTCGTGGCCACAACTGGGTGGGCAGACTGGGCTTCCAGCAAGGGCTGCAACAGCCCCATCTGCCTGCCAGAGCCACAGGGGTGCCCCCTGCAAAAGTGGGGGCCCCTCGGGATGGGGGGCAGCACCCTCGGGGGCGCTGGGCTCGGGGTGATTCCACAGCAGAGGGCACTGGTGCAGGGGCAGACGGGAGGTCTGAGTGCTGCAGCGCAGGGACAAGAGGAGAGGAAGAGGAGGGAGGGGGGAAACAGAGGAAAGGAAAGAGAAAGGTGGGAAAACAGGCAGGAAAATCCCCACTCACATCCTGGAAGAGATCGAGAGGGGCAGCCACAGCCTTCTGCTCCTCCAGGTAGGATGCCCAGGACCAGCCTTCTTTCTTCTCCTCGCTGGCACCTGAGCGCAGCACAAACGCACGAGGGGCTGAGGGGGGGGCTCCTGCCTGGCCTGGGGGCCAGGGTCCTGCTGGGGCTGCTGCAGCCCCTTCTCGCCCCGTCCTGCTCCCCCGCGGAGCTCAGCAGCCTCCTGCCAGAGACCCTGCCAGCCCTGGGACAGCCAGCTGAGCCCTCCCTGGCGCAGCAGGGGCAGCCTGATGCCCCTCAGGTGCCTTCACCCTGGTGCTGCTCAGGGAAAGAGGGCAGTGCCACCTCCTCAGAGAACCAGGGAACCCCAGGCTGGGCTGGGGGGGAGCTCAGAGCTCCCCCAGTGCCANGGGGAGGGGTTCCTGCCTCAGCTCTCAGCTCAGTCTCCCCCTCCCTGGCCCAGGGGGTCCCTCCTGCCCTCAGCCCCCTCGGGAAGCCCACAGAGAGCTCGCCCCTGGCACGACCCCAGCCTCTTGCTCTCGCTGTCTCCGCTTCAGAGCCCCTGCAGGGACTCCAGGAGCCCAGGGCCTGTCCCGGCACTAACCCAGCCCGGGCTAGGGCTGGCCAGAAGCAGGGGGGGACCAGCCCAACTCCTTCCTCCCTTGGCCAGAGAGCGGAGCTGGAGGGGGCGCTGGGCTGGAGCAGCCAGGGGAGGGGGTCGCCTGCTGGGGGGCTTCTAAACCCGGGGAAAGGACTCGCTTTCCCCCAGCTCCCTCTCCCACAGGGATTCCCCGGGGGTCCCTGCTCGGGTCCCTACCCCTGCCTGTGCAGGGGAGGAGGCTGAAGACCCCCATCCCAAACCCAGCCTGGTGTCAGNCTCCAGGAGCCCAGGGCCTGTCCCGGCACTAACCCAGCCCGGGCTAGGACTGGCCAGAAGCAGGGGGGGACCAGCCCAACTCCTTCCTCCCTCTGCCTTCCAGAGAGTGGAGCTGGAGCGGGCGCTGGGCTGGAGCAGCCAGGGGAAGGGTCGCCTGCTGAGGGGCTTCTAAACCCGGGGAAAGGACTCGCTTTCCCCCAGCTCCCTCTCCCACAGGGATTCCCCGGGGGTCCCTGCTCGGGTCCCTACCCCTGCCTGTGCAGGGGAGGAGGCTGAAGACCCCCATCCCAAACCCAGCCTGGTGTCAGCGCCACTGCCTGCACCCCCGGGGCTCCCAGCTCTGCGCTGGCCCAGGGTTTCCTTGCCCCAGCCCCGGGAAAGCCCCCCCCGGGGCAGCACTGCCCCCTCAGCTCCGGCAGCACCAGCCCTGCAGGAGGACTGAGTGCCCAGAGCAGGGGCACCTGAGCCACCCTCCTGCTCAGGACGGTGCCTCTCGCCGAGGAGAGGGCTCATCCAGGGTGGGAGGGTGCAGAGGGCACCCTCCAGCCAGCCCAGTGCCCAGGGAAGGCAGAGCCACTGGGTCCCAGAGAGAGAAAGAGAGGAAAGGAGAGAATGGAAAGGCAGACAGAGAGAGCAGGACCGGGCAGAGGGGCCGACAAGGCTGTGGGAGCAGGGACCAGCCCGCGGGTTGACTCTGCTGAGCGGCAGCTCGCTGGCCCGGCGCCGCAGCGGGACCCCACGGCCACCGTGGGACCACTGACCCCCTGCCCACCCGGCCCTCCGTACCGTGCTGGCCCCCGTTCCACGCCTCTGCCTCCGGGCTGGTGACGGCGGGGTCTCCCGGGGGGCTCTTCCTCTCCTCCTGCTTCTCCTCCTGCACAGGAGAGCCCACTGGAGCTCGGCCCTCAGGGCTGCACCCCACACCAGNGCTCCCAGCTCTGCGCTGGCCCAGGGTTTCCTTGCCCCAGCCCCGGGAAAGCCCCCCCCGGGGCAGCACTGCCCCCTCAGCTCCGGCAGCACCAGCCCTGCAGGAGGACTGAGTGCCCAGAGCAGGGGCACCTGAGCCACCCTCCTGCTCAGGACGGTGCCTCTCGCCGAGGAGAGGGCTCATCCAGGGTGGGAGGGTGCAGAGGGCACCCTCCAGCCAGCCCAGTGCCCAGGGAAGGCAGAGCCACTGGGTCCCGGAGAGAGAAAGAGAGGAAAGGAGAGAATGGAAAGGCAGACAGAGAGAGCAGGACCGGGCAGAGGGGCCGACAAGGCTGTGGGAGCAGGGACCAGCCCGCGGGTTGACTCTGCTGAGCGGCAGCTCGCTGGCCCGGCGCCGCAGCGGGACCCCACGGCCACCGTGGGACCACTGACCCCCTGCCCACCCGGCCCTCCGTACCGTGCTGGCCCCCGTTCCACGCCTCTGCCTCCGGGCTGGTGACGGCGGGGTCTCCCGGGGGGCTCTTCCTCTCCTCCTGCTTCTCCTCCTGCACAGGAGAGCCCGCTGGAGCTCGGCCCTCAGGGCTGCACCCCACGCCGGTGCCAGGGCCACAGGTGCCAGGGCTGTGCCTCTGCCCCGGGATTCCCTGGATCGATCCCTGCCCCAGGAACACTCGGGCGAGGAGCTGGCAGGGGGAGCCCCGGGGGGCCTGGGGTGCCGAGCGGCAGCAGAGGCTCCGCGAGTGGATGGGCAGCAGCCAGGGCTGGAGAGCAGAGCTCCCTCCCCTCTTGGTACCCTGGGCACCAAGCCCCTCTCTCTCTTGGCCAGGGTACCCACCGAGAGGAAGGCTGCCCCAGAGGGAGGTGACCCTGGCCCTGGGGGGGCCCTCAGGCTGCCCAGTGAGGGGGGAGCCACCACCCCTGCAGGGGTTCAACCAGCGAGCAGCTGTGGCCCTGGGGAGCAGGGCTGGGCGGGCAGGGTGGGGATGGGGTGCTGGCTGGACCGGACGGCCCTGGGGGTCCCTCCTGGAGCCGGAGGGCTCTGAGGTCGCTCAGGCAGAGGCTGCCTGCTGTCCTCACGGGGTGGCAGCCGCACACGGCCCCCCAGCCTCTGCCTACCGTTTGCTCAGACTCGTACTCCTCCTCGGAGGGGCTCTGGTAGTCCTTCCTCTTCCGCTTCTTCACTGGTTTGAGCAGCTCAGAGGCGCTGGCGCTGCTGGCAGAGTTCTCCACGATGACAGACCTGCACAGAGGCAGGGGCAGTGCCAGGGCCGTGCCAGGGCCCACCCGTGGCACAGGCTGCCGCCAAGGGAGCAGCCGCTGGGGAGGCCCCCCCGACCCCCTGGTCCCTGCTCACAGGCACCCCCGTCCCCTGAGCGAACGGGCTGCTCTCGGAGCACAGGGTGGGGGCAAGGGACAGGGCAGAGTCACCCTCGCCCACTTGGGTGCCCCCCAAACTGGGTGGTCCTCGCAGGGCTCCAGGCTGCATCGGAGCCAGAGCTGCTGCAGAACGAGTCCCAGGAGCCACGGACCAGTGAGCAGAGTGCCCTCAGCTCCCAGTGCTGCTCAGCCCAGTCACCCCCACAGAAGCACAGGCTGGGCTGGCAGGGAGCTCAGAGCCCCCCCAGTGCCACCCCCTGCTGTGGGCAGCGACGCCGGTGCCCAGCCCAGGGTACCCAGAGCCCCATCCAGCCCGGCCTTGGGAACCAGCCGGGGCAGAGGCTGCAGGGGCAGCGCTGCTCGGGCAGGTGGAGGCTGGCGAAGCCGCACGCCGGGCACAGGAACGCGTGCCCCCCGGGCTCCTCTGGTCCTCCCCATCCCCCCCCCCACCAGCCAGGGCTCTCTGGGGTCCCCGGCTCCTGCCCGAGGCAGAGGCACTGCATCCCTCGCTGCAGCAGGGGAGGGAGGGTGGGCACTGCCCTGCTGGCTGGGGGGCGACCACCCC
>VZRI01014062.1:12999-72053 GCA_013397515.1 Upupa epops | reverse complement strand
GGTTGGTTCTTGAATAATGACCAACTCTTTTGTGCACCCCTTCCCTCCAAGACTTCATCCCCTGATACCCTGCAAGATAGATCCCTGAGGAGAGTGAAATCAGTCCAGGGCTGCAAGCTTACTGTGCATCCTCTTAGGTACCTTTACAATCTTAAATTCAACCATTTCATGATCACTTCCAGGGGAGGGAATATCCACAAATTCTCCAGTATCTCTTTCCATTTAAAACATCTTAAATTCTGTCACTACAGGCAAGTCTTTCTCTGTCTTTCACTGTCTTTCTTACAAATCTTCTTTTATATACCGAAAGGCCACAAATAAGATCTTCTCCAGGCTGAATGACCCCAAATATCAGGAATTCTCACTAATGCAGTATTCATGACAGACCTGCAGTCTCAGATTCTTCCTGGTATCACAGGACCTGAAAAACATTCACAGTTTCTTCACAGGACTGGAGACAGTGGGAATCTTTACCTCTGTGAATTACTGTTTTTAAATGGCCCGTGTAAATGCTATGCAGCATATAAAGTAGAATCTTTTTCTCTTATGGGTTCATGGTATCTGTAAATGAAGTCCCCTTCCTGAGCTCTTGAAAACAGCAAAATGTCACAAGATGCATCACCCAAACCCTGTAGGTGCTTTTTGAGTCCCGAGCTCATCTGTAGCTGTAGTATCCTCTCTCCTGTGTCAGGAAAGACATGAAGAAACTGCCTTTGTGCTTCACTCCCTGTCACCTTGCCAAGGATTATGTCCACTTCATGTCTGCCAGTTTTATAATCAGGCAGTTACTTTTTATTTTTTTTAAAGCATGTGATCAACCTGGAGCAGTTAGGAAACTGAAGGCCAAATTCTGTCTATATTTCTGAGCACAGAAAGGTACCAGAACAATCAGAAAGGGTCTTGGACATTACAAGTTAGGTACTTCAACTAGAGTCAGGGGGATAAAACAATTAAGGGACTTAATGAGTCAATTTTTAAAAATATGGAAAGAATAAGTAACTGTTTGGAGACTCCTGGATGCTGTCCAAATCACTGCTCTGAACTGGGTAGAAGGAGGATTCTAATCTAGTTTTCCCACACCTTAAATGAGCGTCTTATCCACCACGCTAAAAAGAAGAGAGAAAAAGTCTCCTAAAGAAAAGGAATAAGGAGATTCTCCCTGTCAAACAAGAGAACACTATAATTTCACACAAACACCCCCAGTACTTTATAGGAAACATCTCAGCAAGGGTTTGTTTAGCATCCTGTGAAACAGAATTTCAGCCAGTGTTTTCTTTATGTGGTCTCTTATTCCTCCATCACCCCTACAGATGTAGGCATATATTTCTTGGACATGGGTTTATGCTATGAGTAACATGAGTGTACAGATGATTGAAGCTTGATCTTATGGAAATCTAGAGCACTGGGAGATTATATTACCTAAGTGTTTGCAGAGATTACTGCATTTAGAAATAAGGCATTTTCGTTCTGCAGTGTGCCATACGTTATCAGTTCACTTGCCTTGCTTCAGAAGTGTTTTCTTTGGGCATCTCCCTATTTATCAGATCATTGTGCCAACTGTTTTATATTAATTCTGTTTCATCACTAACCAAGCTTTTCTTGTTCCACCTAAGCGTAATAAAGAAAATAGCCCAGTACATAGGAGAAGTTATGGAAGACTCAAAAGATAAAGTTCAGGAAAATCTTCTGGCCAATGGAGGTAAGTGTTATTAATGTGTTTTGGGGTTTTTTTTACTGCATTGATGCTTTCTTTGTTTGCTTCAGAGTATGAACGTGTGGAACTGAAACACTCACGTTTTGTGGTGACAACCATTAGCAACATTTTTTAAGACACACCTAGCCTGCTCCCATTTTTTTCAAAGTTAGCAGAAGCTTTCTCCAGCATCAACTTAGTTTCCAGGTCAGTATTCAGCATGCAGTACTGAACTAGCAAATGATCTTTTGAGGTCCCTTCCAATCCCTAATGAATCTGTGATTCTATGGTCAGAGCTGAGGAGTGAAGAGGAAAGCAGGAGACATTCTTCTTCACTCCTAAAATGAGCTCTGTATGGACTTGTGCTCCTTGTGCTCTGTATGGTCTTGACTGCTTACAGGCAGCTGTGTCTAGTTCTGTATTGCCGCGTGACATCTGTGAATGATCTGTTAGTGATTTGCCTTCCTTCTTACAGTGATGGGATAGGTAACACTGTTAATTATGAATTTCTGACATGTGAGGCAGCAGCTCCAAAACAGAGCTGGACCTGCACTCACAAGATCGTGCCAGGATCCATGTGCTGCTCCTGTTAGGAGGAGCTGTCCTCCCATGCTGTCTGCGCTGTCTGGCAGCAGTTGTATATCAGAGAAGAACAGGCAGTGATAGCAAGGGTACTTCTGACATGCCAAATGGCTGTGGGTCCATTACCTTACTGTGTGCTGTGCTACATAATCTCTAAGTAGTCAATGTGGTGGTTTTATAACTTACATGAACTAATTTCCCCCCTTTATTATCTAGTGTGGCACACAAGGCCCTAAAGGGAGCCTCTGTCAAGGACACAATTAACATTTGGGATGGCTCACTGATCGCTGCATGTTTTGTTAGACTCCAGGTGTTTTTCAGAGCAAATTCCTCCCTAGCTTTCCTGGAAAAGTTCAACAAAATTGGCTGTGTTCCACATGTTGGCTACAGGCTTGTGTATAACTTGAGCACACACTCTGTCACCCTTCAAGTCACGTACTTGAGATACATACAAGTAAAGGATGCTGAGGAAGTTCTTTTAGAAATGTCCTCCTTGTATGATGTAAGACTGACATTTGGCGCATATACTTCTTGACAAGTGCAATAATCCCACTTATTTGTTTCAGGGCTAAAGGACAAAATGAAATATCTCAAAAGTATGTTGAGGATTGATGATTGCAGTGTGGTTACAAGCATGCGTTTGTGTGTATTAGTGCTAGACACAAGTCATGGTCTGGTTGTAGAGATACAGTGATCAGGTTATGATGGATTTCTCAAGTAACTACCTCGTAGCTTGATCACGATATCCCTATGACTTGAGAAACAACAGGTTTCACTTACTTCTTTTCCTCTTTTGACACCATTTTCCTTTTCTATCAGCTCCACATGTGTTGTAATAGAAGGACATGGAAATTACTTGTCCTTTGTCTGGACTTGGTCATCCAAAAAAACCATTAAGATATTAACCTTTCCAGGATTATTGTCTGCATCTTAAAAAATTGAGTCAGCTTTAGTACGTGAGGATTCTTCTAACATATTTCAGTGTCATTATTCAACAGCTGCAGCTCCAGATTATTGCTTCCCTTTCTGGTTATCAGCAGGACCCTAAAGTTGAAGACTTCCTCGAGGTTGTGAAATCAGAAATAAAATTGTAAGACATGACTTCTTGCTGCATGGTCCCATTTCAGACTATTACAATGTCCCAGAATTGTGATTTAAGTTACACTACAACTTTTTTTTGCTTTTAGCACAGTTGTATATAAACCTGACAGCAGTTTGGTCAATGAACTGAAGAAGATGGTGACTATACATTTAACAATTGGTTAGATTTAGGAGTACTGTGTCCCATTCTGGAGTCTCCAGTGTAAGGACATAAAACTGTTGGAGCAAGTCCAGAGGTGGGCCATGAGGATGATCAGAGGGCTGGGGCATCTCTCCTATAAAGACAGGCCAGGGGAATTTGGGCTGTTCCGTCTGGAGAAGAGAAGGCTTGCGGGGGACCTTACAGCAAGTCCCCCATTCAGTACCTGAAGGGGACTACAGGAAAGCTGGAGAAGGACCTTTTACAAGGGTATCTAGTGACATGACAAGGGGGAACAGCTTCAAACTAGGACAGTGTAGATTTAGATTGGATTTTAGGATGAAATTCCTCAATGTGAGGGTACTGAGGCACCTGGAACAGATTACTCAGGGAAGTTGTGGATGCCCCCTCTCTGGAAGTGATCAAGGCCTGTCAGCCTTGATCTGTGTAGTAGTCTGTGCCATTCCCAAGATCAGACTGCTTAGCTAAACTGCACCTCAGGAATGAATTTGGAATACATGACAAGAACTCATGCTATGCTTAACTACCTAACTTTTGAATTCTACTGAGATTCAAGAAACTAAGAATAGAAAGTGTATATAGAGAGCTTTATGGAACTTTCATATTTCCTCAGCTGTCAATAGACCAGTGTTTGCCTTTAAAGACCCTGTGAATGCACTGTTTCTCTGCACAGCCCAGTAGTACAGTGCTCTTAGAAGTTTTCATCACCGTTGTGTCTATCAAAGCCTAAGCAAGAAAGTTTGGAAGTGAGGCAGCAGGATAAAATCCTTGCATTATGTACCCTGTGCTGAAAATGCTTCATGAACTTTCATCGTGCGGGTATTTTTGATCTCTGCCTTCCCCCAGAGATGAAGAGCACGTGATGCTGGAGAAGTGCACTCACAGGAGCTGTGTGATAACTCTCCCTACCTTCTGCAGTTTCCCCACATTCCATACCCTCCCTCTGCAGGAGACTATGCTGATTCCGGGTCAGAGATTAGCAGGAAGGGAATCTTTGCCTCATGACTCCTGTCCAGTGGATGTGGGGAAGGTTTAGACAGCTGTGGTTTTAGAAGGACAAGGAGAACACTGTTATGCTGGTGCCCTCTGTCTCACAGACAGTTTATCCCTTGCTAAGAAGCCTGTTTCCTCCCAACATAAGACTTTCCATGGTTTGGTAATTTAATAAGGTAAACTGACTCTTGTGGGGTGAGAGAAGCCCAGGGAAAGGATAGTGCTCTCCTGCCAAGGGTATTTGATACCACCCGAGACAGGGTAGTACCCTCATCCTGGCAGTATGGCGATTAGACAACTTTTCACATTCCTCCTCATGCATCTCACTTCTTAAAATTTTCTCCCCACTCTGAAAGTCCAGCACACAATAAATTATGCTTGAACCTCACTAAGGGAATGATTTAACTGTCTGTACAGGGAAGCAAAGAGCACTCGATGTTCTCAGCATGCCCCAAATTGACAACTTGAGCTTGTCTTGCTCACCACTTCCTCATAGTAACTTCCCAAATATTTTCCATGTTTACCCTTCTGGTCTGGAAGGAAGATTTCTAATATCAAGGAACCTTGGTCTTCAGAAAGAGTGAAACAGCAGGAGCTGGCTGTCAAATGTGTAATGCCCTCTTCATTCTAGGAAAAGGCTGTGGTTTCCCATAGTCTGAGGGTGCTTTGTTTCGGGAGGCTGCATGCACAGGGCCTTGCTGTGAATTTCTGTTGTTGGTTGCTGTGACTGGATCCATTCAGAAAAATATTGTATAGTTTTGTGTGAGATGGGACACTCTAGGTGTAAAGTCAGTGAGGAATTCCTCATTGTACCTCAGTTTGTTTGAGTTCTGGTGAGTGCTTGACAGAATTGCAGAGAAATGACATAGCCTGCACTCTTAACGCCTTTGATCAAACTCTTGGGAACGCTGAGTATTACTGCTGGTCCTGGACACAAGGTATTTTTCTGATAGCTCTTTCCAGGGTTAAATACAGGCATATCACAATAATCAGAATGGAGATTCTGCGCAGCCATTCCTACTGTGAAGAAGAATGACTGCGCATTGCTGTGTCCTGCTGACACTTTTGTAGGAATGTTCGTTCCATACTGTTAGGTGTAACACAGAAACAAGTGCTGGCTCAGCTTCTAAATTGGGATGTTCAGGAGGATTATTAGATGGGGTATATGATCTGGGCAGATTTGATCTAGATCAAATTTCTCTGAGGATTCAGAGGTGTGCTCCTGGTTCACTTTAGTCTATAATGATAATGATAACAATAATGGTATGCCTAAGGTATAGCTGGTAACTACTACCCAAACTTTGATCTGCCACCTAGTAAGCTGTCTGCTTTCATACATCTCTTTGCATTTTCAGTTGACCTAATTAGCTACTTGACACGCTTTGAGTGGGACATGGCCAAATATCCTATAAAGCAGCCACTGAAGAATATATCAGAAGCATTATCAAAGGTAAATCGTACTCCAAATGATAAAATGTCATCATGGGAAAGCATGTCTTTTGGCAGCTTTTGGTCCTTCCTCTCATGGCAGTCAGAATTTTGCCTGTGATGTATGTAAGGAACAGAGGTACACACTTCATACAGATGTAGCTATTGTTTTCATTTCTACTGTAGTAAATTAATGGTTCGTACGTTTACTGGAGTACACTGACTTTAATCTGCTTCGTTGTAGTATTTTATGTGGTTTATGTTGTGCCTTATTTTTATCCGTTTTGGATGTCCTTTGTGAAATTATTGGTCTGACATTAAATCAAAGACATCGCAGGCTGGGTGAGCTATTTGTGCCGTCAGTCCATTCAGAAAGGTGTGATGTGTTTTTCAATACAGGTAACAAATGAACCCACAAACTTGCTCCTGCGAGGAGCCTTTGCCACAGGAGAGTCCTGACAGGGGATCCCTCTTGGCTCCAACCAGGCAGTTTCACAAGGGTCTGACAGCTGTGTCCTTGTCTGAAGGTGCAGAGGTAGCGCCTCAGGTCCTGGTTGACTCACAATTTTTACTTGGTTTCAGCAAGTGACTCAGATAGAAGCAGACCTGAAGACCCGATCAGCTGCATACAACAACATTAAAGGAAACTTGCAAAACCTGGAGAAAAAGACTGTGTAAGTACAGCACATGCCTGTTCGCTTCTGGAATGCTATGGTGGCTAATCTGAGGGCAGGGCATGCTCACCCTCATTGCCGTGCAGTAGACCATGTGTGTTCTGGTAGGATCTTCTAAGCATCTTCATACACAATGAAAACTAGGGACAGGAGAGCTGGTGTGACCAGCACATCTCAAAATCAGCTCAGGGAGACTGTGGTTCCTATGAGGATTTTAGTGGCAATGTGAGCATCTCAGAAAGAGTCATAACTAAAGGCATTGTCTTGGTACGGTGAGATTTCACGGATTCAGGAATTAGATTGATTGGGTCAACTGTGCTTTCCTTTGCAGGACAAAACTGTTCCCTATATTCTAGCTCTGTCTAGCTTGTTCCTGCACCTCAATGTCATCCCACTTAGATTTTACTTTGTTTCTTTCTGTTGGTTCAGGTAATGCCCTATCAGGGCTTCCCAAATGTTTTCTCTCTTGTCTTGAACTGTGTATGGTCTTTACCTATGCCAGTGCTCATACCTGATTTTTTCCCCTGAGGATATAATTGGTGAGAATGGTAAATCTCAGTGGGCAGTAAGTTTAAAGCAACTTAAATGATGCTGTGCAAGCCCTCATCCCAGCACATGCTCATATGTACCACTCTTTCCTATTTAGGCCCCTTGCTCTGGGCACAGAAGACAGGTCCTTTCCTTCCTGGCATTGCAGCCAGCCAGGCTGGCACCTGCCCAGAAACCAGCCCAGAAACCAGGAGGGTACTCATGGGGGGGCTTAAACAACATGGTGGCAGGAATTTTGTTCTGAATGTGGAGCTAAAATGAGCTCAAATGGCCCAACCAGCACTGAACACACCACAGATCACAGAAAAAACACTTCCAGGGCAGAATGAGTTTGTCAAAAAAATGCCACCCCTCATGGAGACCTGATCAATATGAGGAATGTAATGCCCACAAGGGTCAGCAGTGCCATAGCACAGTTACATTTTCCCTGCTACCTGCTGGGCTCTTATATCTGTGCCCTCACCACTACCAGCCAGTGCCACTGGCCTGTTTGAGGTTGCATGCATGTGGGAAATCATGGGTGGGAGGAAAAAGTGGACTAATTCTACTTCCCTTTTCTTGGCATTGTTTGTATTCCCCACTCCTACATCATCTCTCCAGCATCTACACCAGCGGTGAAGACCTGCAGACAGGCAGAAGATTTGTGTGGGAACATGAGCAATACCAGGTCTCCAGCAAGTCAGTGACAGAGGGGAATGGAGACCTCATGGCCCAGNCTGGCCTGTTTGAGGTTGCATGCATGTGGGAAATCATGGGTGGGAGGAAAAAGTGGACTAATTCTACTTCCCTTTTCTTGGCATTGTTTGTATTCCCCACTCCTACATCATCTCTCCAGCATCTACACCAGCGGTGTCTGCAGACAGGCAGAAGATTTGTGTGGGAACATGAGCAATACCAGGTCTCCAGCAAGTCAGTGACAGAGGGGAATGGAGACCTCATGGCCCAGGCCTATCTCCCTTTAACTGTTCCTAGTGTCTCTAGTGTCTACCAGTGCCAGCTAGTTTGGGTGGTTGGGCTGAACAAACACTTTATGGACCAGTACTGTTTAAACTGGTTTAGGTCCTTCTTCGTTCCTGCCCAGTGACAGAGAGAGCAGTAGCTCTCTTTTCATACACACCCAGCGCCTAGACGCCAAGGCTAGCCAGCCTCAGCCATCTACACTTCCTAGGTTTGCAGCTTAGCAGGAGTTAGTGTGATCAAGTGGGCTTGGGCTGTGAAGAGACCTCCTCCTGCAGGTCCCACCTGCACATGAGGCTGCTGCTGACACTTTCCTTTAGCTGGAGGTACCTCTGTGTGCTTGTCTATGGCAGGTCAGGTATATGCAAGGGTGCTTTGGTGACTTAAGTCAATACTAACACTGGTTACTCGGAATGAAGTATGGTCACGACAGGCAGCTCAACAGGCAGCCTGAGAAAGCAGGTGCCTCCTCCAAGATGTTGCGGTAATGGGAATGAGGTGGTAACTTCAGGTGTACACTTCCCTAGCATCCCCACCCCTGCTGAAGAAACTCGCAGCAGAATGAGGTAATTTCACATAAGGAGCATACACTGGCCTAGTGCTCTTCACAACTATTCTGCCATTAGTGTTGGTTGCCTTTTTAGTCTTTATAGTTGCAGTAGAAGTAACTAAATTGTCATTTTAGAAGTAGGGACATGTCCTTTATCCACCTCCTTTGTCACCTCCTTCTACCTCTGTACACACTAGTAGTAACTATACTCACAGCATAATATCTCCAGTGTGCAGCTGCTGGGCTCCTGCTAATGTTATTTTGGTTCTGTCTTTCTTA
This sequence comes from Upupa epops, assembly GCA_013397515.1. NCBI lineage: Eukaryota > Metazoa > Chordata > Aves > Bucerotiformes > Upupidae > Upupa > Upupa epops. The sequence goes on along the minus strand of VZRI01014062.1, from coordinate 63,087 downwards.
CTGCAGGGGAAATCTGCTGACTCGGACTCTAGCAGACATCGTACATAAAGAAGACTTTGTTCTGAATTCTGAGTATCTTATCACCCTGCTCGTTGTGGTGCCAAAGTAAGGCAATAGTGCGTGTACACACGCTCAGTATGGCATTGAGTTTCCAGGCGGTATTGGATGTGGTTGATCAGTTCACCAGCACCATGGCTGGGTCTTGGGTGAAGCTCTGAGCAAAGAGGAAAGCATAGTTGTTGTTAAAGGTAGTGCTGGCACAAAAGAAAGACACAAAAACTATCCAGACTAGGAGCAGGACAGAATTGGGATGTAGGTTTTTAATGGTTACAGAGTGGGTTCTCTAACAGCCTTCTGGTAGAAATTGTGCAAGTTAAATAGAAGAGAGAAAAATGGATTCGTACTAAAGCTTCACCAGTTACAATAGCAGTTAGACCTGTCAACTGGCAAGGCCTCTGCTGACCTTGTGTTCATAAGCACTTGCATGTAGGATGACTACTATCACCATCAGTTGTGAGGTTACACAGTGACCTTCTCAGAAGCCTGTGTGAAACACTTCCTTGTCATACAGCCCTGCCCCAGCACACACATGCAGTCTGTGGAAAATCAGAGCTAAGTTAGCTAAGTTTATTATCCGCACATACTTTCAGATTGCCCCATATAAACAGATCTCACTTTGCAAACACTCGCCATCCCTTGACCCCTTTTGTCTCAGTGCTGGCAGTCGTGGTGTTAGTGACGTAGTACCAGGGCAGCTCTAGGATTGCGCAGAGCTGCAGTCTGGCCGTAGATCTGGGGAAGCTTGCACAGCGTGGGACACGGTGTGGCAAAGGCAGCGTTTAGGGAACTGTCTCCATAGCTGGTGACTAGGAGAGGCTTAGTGTATCTTAATCACATAACCTGGCATTAAAATCTCCATTCCTTCTACTCTAAGACATTAGCTGAATGAACTGTATTTTTATTTATGAACACATTTGCCTTCTAGTATATAATGTTTATTTGCTGTGCTTTGTTTTGTGTTTCTCAAAGATCAAGCTATGTGCAGTGGCAGAAGACCTACGAATCCCTCTCTGATATGGTAGTACCTCGCTCCACCAAGTAAGTGGAATTCCAGACTAAGATCCCTGTTTGTTTCAGGGATCCCTGAGGTACTTCAGGTCCTCAAATCATCGGATCCTGGCAAGAATCGTTTACACGGGCTCCACGTAACATGTAGATTTTTTAAATCTCATTCTCAGTTGAAATCAGAAATGACTGTGTCAAAGGGAAGTGCAGATGAAAGAAAAAAAGCAGCAGCACGGGCTTTGTTACAGGGAGGTGCTTGTTCCCTCTTCCAGTAATCTCGTCGTTTTTACTTTCAGCCAGCAACTTTACTTTTTGTGTAAACCAAGCCATTTGTTACAGTAACGCAGGCATAATGTAGATAACGTTCAATCACACACAATCTTATGGAAACGATTTTTAAAAAGATCAAATGGTCTCTTTACATTTTTAATTCCTTCCTCCTGTAAATGCCATGTTCACTTATCCTTTCACCTGCAGTTAAAAATCCTTCCTAGGAGATAAACACTCCACTGCTCAGCCTACGCAGACCATGAGGTCCAGTCCAGGGCACAGTAGGTGACAGTGCTCTTATCTGAAATGGAAGAAGTGAAAGGTACTGAGAAAGAGGAAAGCTGTTTGCTACTGGCTGCCTCACAAACACAAGCGCATGGCAGGTGGAGGGAGCCTTCCCAGGAAACATAGCAAAGCAGGCAGGCAGGATGTGTGTGCACTGTGATAGGTTAATATCACTCAGGGGAATTAATTTTACTTCTGAGATTGTATGGCCAGTGCTAGTGAAGTCTTTGTTCCCTGTTTCAGTCACAGCAATTCCTGAAAATCAGGGTGTTGTTCAGTGTCAAGAAGAGCTGACAAGGGGAAAGGTAAGGAAGGCAAGAGGGATTTGCCCGGCAGATCACAGCAATGCATTTCCCTCCCACAGAATGATTGCAGAGGATGCAGAGGGAGGACTCTTCACTGTGACGCTCTTCAGAAAAGTGATGGATGACTTCAAGGCTAAAGCCAGGGAGAACAGGTAAGAGCATTCATGGGTGGGTAGGGCAGTTTAGCAAGCAGATGATGAGAACACACACTGTTCCATGTGAGTACAACTAAATCCATCACTGGTTTTTTGAACTTCTTCACTGTTTGGGCTGCTGCTGGCCCTAAAGCCATCGAGACACCAGGGTGGGAAGGAGCTGCAGCAGCAGATATAGTGATCCCACTCTTTGGTTAAGCACCAAACTACAGATCCTGTAATTCTCCTTCCTGCTCTCATGCTACTGACAGCAGAAACCTTCCTTTCTGGGGTGACTTAAACTCCCACCCTCCACATACTCTATGTGGTTAAATGGGTGGCAACTTTGCCTGCCTCTCCGGAGGCAAAATAAATGAGTGCATATATTGCTTGACTATGGCTTGCGAGAAAAAATGTCATTTCATTGTAGGTTCATGGTTCGAGAATTTTATTTTGATGAGAAGGAGCTGAAATGTGAAAAGGAAGAGCTGATGAAATTAGTTTCTGATAAAAAACAACAATATGTAAGTAGCACATCAAGTTGATGGTCCACAGAACAAAATCCTTCTCTACCTGTGTGTCTAAGCACCTGTCAGTCAGGAATGGCCTTATGGTTCTAACAGACTCATGAGCTCCATTTAGCCCAAAAATACGAGACACAGGATAGATAACAGTTTGGTCAGGGTCAGTTGAGTTTCTCATAAACTAAGAGCCAGCAGCATGTGATGGATTCAGCAGTATCAGCTATGGAGCTGCTTCACACAGCAAGGGAATCACAACACTGTTATGTCTGTTCTCACAGGGCCCATTGCTGCGTTGGCTGAAAGTGAACTTCAGTGAAGCCTTTGTGGCTTGGATCCATGTGAAAGCCTTGAGAGTTTTTGTTGAGTCTGTCCTGAGGTAGGCGGGTAAACATGCAGTGCTGGCCCAATTCTTGCTCAAGTCAAAACATGCAGCTGCCTTCCCGGGGCAGTACTTTTGTGGGAGGGAACTTTCCTTAGACATCTTACTCCAGGAGCTCACAGGGGACAATAGAGATGACCGCAACAAAGGTGACATACAAAGTTGGTTGAGAAACTGTTCTTTCTGGGTATTTACAGGGAAGGGGAAAACGAACACTGTTTAAATGACTTAACTCTTCAAAAAGAAGATGGATTCAAGTAAGGAGGCAGCATGTCACCACTGAGATCATTGCTGCAATGCACCATCAGCTAGCGTGCCAAGAGGCTGGAGAGGAAGGAGTGGAAAGGGGTGCCCCTTCCTGTTGGTTATGTGTGTTATGTTTCTAGGTATGGCCTTCCAGTGAATTTCCAAGCAATGTTGCTGCAGCCAAATAGGAAGTCTGTAAAGCGCCTGAGAGACGTCCTAAATGTGGTCTTCAAACACCTGGATGAAGTTGCAGCAGCAAGTATAATGGATGTATGTATTCGGACTGCAGAACACATGTGCTGTAGCTCATCTCAGCCTAGCCAAGTGAACACTTTCATCTAGAGACACGTATCTTACAGTGCTAGGAGTCCTGGCTCCAATTCTAATCCCTAGTTGGTTACAGGTTGGATTAAGCTAAGAAGTAGGCTCAGATTATGATGGAGAGGTGTAGATGCTGCCTACATTTTCTACGGAAGCATCCAATGCTTACAGCTACCAGACTCAAACAGGTTTGCTTAGTTACAGCAGTTCCTTTAGGAAAAAGGCTTGAAGTGTTCTATAAACTTCTACTTAGATTCACACAAGCACCTCCATCCCCAGAAAATGCTGTTGTTAACTAAATACCTCAACCTAGGCCTTCAGCAAGCAGTGGTACCTGCTTGCTTCCTCCTCATAGCTTGGGTGCATAACATCATAGGAAAAAACAATTAGGACAAACCCATGGGTATTAGAACTGTCTAAACCCAACAATCGTAAGCTTCACAGGGAGATTAAAGATTTGTCTTTCATCACAGGCAGAGCACCCAAAAAAGCTACAATAGGTCTTCTCAGTACTGACTGCTTTAGGCAGCCTGAAAGCACCAAACGCTAGGTTCTCAGTGGCAAACTCCCCATCTCCAGTACAGCAACTGTTGAAGAGGAGCGCAAAACCAAACCGTTGTGGTGTGGGACTGTACAACAGCTGGTTTTACTGGTCCTGAAGTTTTGTTTTTTGATTTTGCAGCCTGGCATGGACATCCCTGGTTTACAACTCAGCAATCAAGAATACTATCCTTATGTGTACTTCAAGATCGACCTCAGCCTTCTTGACTTAAGTTAAATTGCTCAAGCTTCATCTGTTAAGATCCAATGTTATGGCAAAACAATATTTAGCTACTGAAAGTCAAATTAAAATGCAGATGCGGGAGCAAGATACTTGCACAAGATCTTCCTACCATTTCCAGTCATTTTTTCAGTGACTCCAACATAAATATCTTGTTCGTAATTTTATAAACATGTTTCAGAGGCAAGAGGTACTATAGTAGTATTTATTTTGCTTGGTAAGTTACAAAGCTAGAATATCTAAGTGGACTTGAAATAAAACTTGAAATACAACTTGAAAGGTCTGGGGCCTAATGGATCTACTAGGTTTATACAGTCCTGTCTTTCTAATAAAGCAAACTTAAAACAAGGAGCAAGATCCACCCAAAACGTAGAAGAGCAAAAAGTACTTCCAAAAAGTAGAAGTCAGGGCAAACCCCAAGTTCTAATAATTACAAAAAACCCCAAAAAAGCTTAATGAAAAAAATCCTACAGATTGCCGTAGAGCCTGCTGCAGTATGACCGATAATCCCAAGCATGCCTTCACTTAGTTTTTGTCAGGACCTTTCAGTCACAACAGTTCCCTTGGATCTCAGCTGCCGGGATGATTTAGAGTTGGAGTGTATTTCCTGTACCAAATCAGCTGTCAGGTCACTGCCCATGGTTGTTACGCTGCCTTTCAAAGGGGTGAACTATGTCTTATCTCCTACAGATGCCAGAGCAAAAATATCTGTATCGAGTTATTTCATTGAAAGGATGGTATCAGTAAATTACTTACCAAACCCCCAAGTCACTTCATTCAACAGCAATGCACAAAAACAGCAACAAAACTGGATTTAAAAAATTTATTTAAAAAGCAGCAGTAACTGTCCCCCCTCCCAGTCCAGATTCTTCTTCCAAGGAAACAGCAATTTCAGATCAAACCAATGCCAGATGGGAAGTGACGAAATACTACCTCATTTGCTGGAGACAGCACCACGGTGTTTTTCTCTTAGCACCAGGATATCCTAAAATGGGGATTAGCTTTACCACTAAACCTGGGGAAAAGACCAGCAGCTCTCAGCTCCATGCCCTAAAATGAGGATTAGTTTCACCACTAATCCTAGGGAAAGGACCAACAGCTCCCAATGTCTCCTACTGCAGCAGCAACCTCACTTCCATTGTATTCACGGTGTTACAATGTCTGGCACAAAGAAACAGACGCCCCTGAGAAGGAGTAGGAAAAGGAAGACTAGAAGAGCATTTAAACTTAAGATTGTCCATTTAGCCAGGCTTCAGGCCAAACTGTCAAGTTCACTCACAGCAACAGGATGGTTTAGGCCTCCTTCTGCACCAGCCTCTCTATTCTACAATTAATTCTTCAAGAGTCATCCAAAACAGGACAGCTTTTACCACATGCACCTTTGTTACTCTGTACAAGATGAACACTGTGTGTCAAAAATATTGGTTTATTCTTTAATTGAAACAGAAGCTGACCAGGCTCCACTTCCATGGAAAAAGTATCACGTTTAGAACTGGTTACACTAACAGCTTCCAGTAACACTAGCACACTATAAACAAAATAAAGCCCAAGATGTTCCGAACAAATATTCATGTTGTCTTCAAAATATTTGTTACACAGAATACAATCAAGTTTACTGGTTATGACAATTCATAGAATTTCTGCAATGTTTTCTTGAGAGGTGTACAGGTCACTGCTGCAGTGCATCAAATAGCACAGTGTGTCGGGTGCTATTACTCCACAAAAAGGCCACTGAAATATCCATCTGATGTGAACCAGGGGGCAAACTGCTGCACACACTCTGCCAAGAAAAGTTTCCTGAAGATCTCACAGCTCATCTTTATCCCAGTCGTCCAGATCTACATCACTGAGATCAATATCATCTTCAACCGGAAGCTGGGAAGAAGAGGTTTTGAGCACACGTTTAGAAACACTTAACAGCAGGACATTGCTGACTTTGAATGATGCATATTTCACCCCGAAAATAAAGCTCCTTCCTGTCATCTCTTTGATTCACAACTGCCCAAGTGTATGAAGCACATGACAAGTGATCAGAGTAAGCTGGAAGATTGTTTTCTACTGATACAAATACTTCAGAGGTAGAGACAAATACAGATAAACATGTAACGAAACTGCAAACATACTCTGCAGCTGAATTCCATTTCAAGTAGATCAAAGGATCATAGTAACTTTCTTACAGCAATATCAAGCTTTAAACACAGTGATTCACTGCATTCTTATTTATTACACAGGCTTTACCTTACAGACTTTCTAGCATTAAGACTTTATGGTAAGGTCAGCAAATTGCAGAGCCAGAGTTTCCACAACATTTGGCTTCTGAATGCTACCAGCTCCCTTCCTCAGCATAGGTGGTAACACATTTCAGCCTCACAGGACAAAACTTTCAGGTTACATCCCAACAGCTAGACGGGAGTATCTGTCCACAAGGACAGACAATACATCTGGCGTGTGGGCCTGGTGACAGGACTTAGATAATGGGGGGAAACTATCAACACACTTGCCACAATCTTTGAAGAATAAGAACTTTCACACCAGTTCTTAGTTTGTTCAGTCATTTCTGAACCTAACAAAGCATCAGCACTTCTAGAACCTCTTACCTCGCCATCTTTGCCATCCCAAGGTTCCACAGAACGAATTTTAGGGAAAGCTCCACCACCCACTGGTGCTGTAGAGCCACGACCAACAGACAACTCCCTGACAAAGAAAAGTTACATTTAATACAATTCTTCAGTCTCCACCCACCTGGAACAGTGCCTGCCTGAGATAAAAAGACAAGCAACTAACTTTGAGATCTTATTTCCAGAAGCAAATCTAAACCATCTGCAATCAAATGCTTTTCAAATTGAGGAGCACAAACTGACGGAGTCCTTAAAGCAGCGCTGCAAAAGTACAACTGGATCCAGAGAGCCAAAATACGTGAGCGACACTAGTAAATGGTTCAGCAGTGTAACAACCAAGGCCAAACGCAGCCTCTTTAACAGTATGTTGTTCATCACTTCAGACAATTCTAAGAGTTTTTAATTCAAGGTTTGGAAGTCACCTGTAACTGTTACCTACAATCACTAGTGATCTTTTTTAGTGGAGACTGTGCAAGGCCCTCCAACATGACCAAGGCAATGGGGCGGACGTAAATGCTGTATCTCAGCTCTGCGACTGAGAGAATGGAAGAAGTTAACATGAGCAGGAGAGACAGGTCCTAAGGTGGGCTTCTGAAGGTTTCTACTGCTTGGCCAGAAGTTTTGTGCTAAAAAGAGTAGATGGGACTGATCTCTTAAACCTTTGGCAAACAGAAAGAGATCAGGGTTTTGAAGCGTATGACCTGTTCCTGCATCTGAGATGCTATTGCAGCGGAAGATCTGCTGGCCATGGTCACATTGTGAAGAACACCCAAGACAAGAGGAGTCGGAAGCAAGTCTGAGACATACAGGTGAAGCTGCTGTCTGCAGAAGGACTAGGAAAGCAACTTTTCCATAAGCATCATGGCGTAAGAGCTCCTGAGGCCCTACCGAGTTCTACAGATGGAGGGAGGGGATGGCTGAATTCCCCCTCTGATTAGAATGCAGTTTTTCCCAGAGCTCTTACCTGAAACCAAAACCTGATGTCTTAGCTGTCTCTCAGGTCTGTGTAAAGGCATTGTGATAGTTTGTTTTACTTTTTTTGGTTCTTTTATTTATTTGGGGATTTTTCCTTTTCTTCTTGGTTGTGGATTCAATAAATTCTTTTTTAGCAAAGTTGCTTCATTGTCTGTTGAATTCTGGATTGCAGGCACCAACCCAGAACTGATATAGACCTTCACTGGAACCCAGGACAACTACATAAGATGCAGTTTTGTGAAACTTAAGCTGTGCAGTAAACTACTGACTTTTTGGATGGATTGCTTCAGATCCCCCAGTTAGTTTATCAGACACTAGGAGAACAGAGAAGAGGAGCATGGGAGGAGGAAGACAGGACCAGAATGAACCATAAAGATGAACAGCAATGTACAGAATCTCAGGAACGTAAACAGCACCAACTTAAGATTCCCAAACTGGAAACCTTCCAATTACTAATCAGAATGCACCACTGGAATGAAATAGTATTTCTTACTGAGTCCCATTCATTTCTTAGGTTACGAGAAAATCTGAATTTTGTCCCTATCGCAGCTCACTTCCAAGTGTTGAGCTAAAGCTACCATTTATGCCTAAACGGACAACTTTTAAATTCTGTCCGCAACAAAAGGGTAGTGACTGCTTTGTCAGTTGCATTCCTCATTGAAATCATTCCCTTAATCCAGTGAATGCTCATTGCCTTAACTCTCTTAACTTTCATCTTGCTCAGAAGAGCCTAACTTTAGGCTACAGTCACAGCCCCAGTTACAGAAGGATTTAAATTACTTAAGGACTTCATACCTGAGAAACTCATTAATCCCTTGCTCACTGAAGGATCCTTTCAGAAGGGCAAATTTCATTTTCCGAGCGTTAACAGCTGCCATTGCTGGATACCCAAAGCCTCCAATCCCCAAAGAGCTCTCAAGATCTGACTGGGAACCCGCTTCTGTCCACAGCCACCTTGAGGAAAAGATAAAATGAAATTAATAATTAGGATAAGCATTACAATTTTTTTAGGTCATACAGTATCCTCTGACTGCCCTTGATGGTATCAACTGTTACTGAAGTCAGCAGAGAATAACAGGGACCCAATCTTCAAACATGTTAACAGAAGAAAGTCCCTCCTCAACTGCATCTCTAGGCCAAAACCATGCTAGCAGCCACAGAGAACTGCCACATCTGAACAGCCACTGTGAAAGACAATCTGGGTAAAGAACACGTTACCAATGTGAACAAACTACTAGCATTAAGTGTTAAGTTTAAAAGGGCTCCAGTCACAGATCTAAACATGACAAAACACTGCCTAAATTGCACTGTACAGGATTCCTGCCCAGACTGCATGACTGGTATTTCATTCAGTATGTTTCTCACTGGTCAAGTCTCAGTTCCTTTAATACTTAGCAGCTCCTCTAAGGAACCTTTGAAATCAGTCAATCTCAGCAATTTCCCACAGGATTTCATGCCTCTTTTCCCCCCTTTTCACAGCAGTGCCTCAGAAAAACTCTCACTTCCCAAAGAAGCCACAGAATCCTAACATCTACTCAAGAGGAGAAAAAAGGCAAAGCCTGCTGTCCTGCTTCTTTGAGAGCATGAAACTTACTAAACAGCAATTGACTTTTTTTACAATTCAGTAGTCACTATCAGACTCACAAAATAGTTAAAACACTGCCCTAAAATATTTCAGCATTCAGACGTTTAACCTGACCCCATTAATGCTGAGGTCTCACTTGTAAATGCAGGATTTGAGAGGTGGATGAAATGAAAAAGAAAATAAAAAATCAACCTCTTACTCCAAAGCCACAGCATCTCCTCCCACAGTACAGACAGTGAAAAAACACGGCCTACTATCCTGCACAAGGAACAACTGTTATCTCTAGATAAGTTGCTATTTTCATTACCTCTAACAATGCCTGTCTTTTCCAAGACAACCAACCTACAATGACACTTACCCCCACATTTTCTTTTTGTATTTTTCAGCCATTTTTAACATGACGTCCAGGTAAGAATTCCTCCCTGAAGCTCCTGTTTAACAAACAGATTTGAACAAGTTAAAAAACACAGCTACACGCTTTAAGTGTCAAATTCACAGAGAAGTCTGCTTATATCTACCTGTGTCAAGAATATGAGGCAGGACAGAAACAATGCAGAGCTGATGGGCATCACAGGTACTCTTCAGAACATCTTCATTAATTATCTAGAAGAAAGTGTCAGAACGTCAATGAGTCCTGGTTACCCAGCTGTGATTGCACTTCCCTCCTAATATCAACTCCATCTCACAAGGTAATAAGCACTGAAACCAATAGACACAAAAGCTGACAAGCCTTTCCTTCTTCACTAGACCCCCACGACAAATTACAAGTCTTCTGTTGAGATTTTCTGCAACAGGAAAACAAGCAGCACCAAATGAGGATTCAGAGTACAGTAAGATGTCACTTTTGCTCAAAATCACCGTCCTTGAACCTGGGCTGGAAACAGCACACCCACACCTATGCCTATACCTGAAGTTTTCATGTGTGGTACTGCTATTATAAGAAAAGCCAGCTGTGTGCAGTTTGCTGAAGATGAAAACATTAATAAACATTAACAGGACACCACCAGTTCTGTGTGATCCACCTTAAAAGGTAATCAATCCATTTCATCTCCATCAGTGGTCACCAAATTTTCCAAAATAGAAGTCTTCTACATGCACAGGCCCAATACACATGTATCAATTACGCACATGTACTAGGGTGCTAGCATTACGTACATGATAAAACACAGAACACAGACATTTTAAATTGCTAAAGATGAACATTCTAAAGTTTATAATGGTACACACATGAGGTTTTTTTCCTGCACCCCAGTGAGCTGTCCTGCACTCGACCTTGGAGACAACTGATCATCATTTCAAATCTATCAACTTCAAGCTAAAACTAGAAGTCACTGTACAGAGGGTGGAGTTCTTTGTACAACAAGCAAGGTTATTCATTATGCATCTCCTAATGGACGGGTTACAAACAGCAAAACCCAGTCCTCACCTAAGAAACAAGACAGAACACAGAACCCAATCTTTTCACCCGTTCCTCATGAGAGAATTCAGACACTTTGGTACCATCCTGTCAGTGCATTTACTGTATCTGTTCTGATATTCTTTCAGTCAACAACAAATCCACAGTAAAAATTAGCTAACAGGTGCATTAAGAGACTTGTCCTCCTCGCCTTCAAGCAGCACACTTAGGCTATTTACAGTCAACACAGTGCCACAGAAACTGTGGCAAATTGTATGATGAAAAAGCAATTTGAGAAAATGACATAGAGGTACCTCCAGGAGCTCAGGTGGTGGTGCATTATCAGAAAACAGATCCAGAGCACGAGAAACAATATCAGATCTAGTTCTCCCACCATCATAATCAACAGGGTCTTCTCCTTTTTGGAAGATTTTAATGGTGGGAAATCCACGAATCTGCAATGCAAGTTTATGCCATCAGCTCATAAAACGTGAATATTTATGGTACAAGATGTAACACCTAGATGAATCAAGTCCCACAGCATCTTACAGCTGAACCTGAACAATTTTGTGGTTTCTAACCTGTGCAATGATTCAGAGTAACATGAACACACAACTGAAATACTACTTCAAGGTTTAGACCTGAAGGACCAGCAATGCTTTCATCTCAGATTAGAATAATCAAACACTTACCTTAACTCTCAATATTCGTTAAACATTAATTTCCTGATTTGTCTGTTTGTGAACAGCACCACGCTGCTACACTTCCAGTAAAACGTTTTCATGGTTTCTGCTAACTGCCAGTCACATGCTTACAAGGAAGCCAAGCAGCACACTCCAAGCTCCCTGTACTGTATTAAATTGTCAGTGATCCCTCAACAAGATGTACAGGTGCATTTGCGAGTCCTGTGGATACCCAGACAGCACACAAACAGCCTGAAAGGAGAGACCTTTAACTTCAGAAGATAAAGCTACAAAAGATCATAATGGAAACGATCAGCCTTTTTAATCAGCAACATCCACATTTATTCCTGTCCTCTAACTCCTTTTATTCATACTGTTGCTGACATTCAGGAATTAGTTATTTGTAGAAAGATGGTATGTGTCATTTAATGCTATTTATAGCACACAATATTTAGGTGGTATCAGGTTAAGGAACAGTTGAGTACGCATTAAAGGGAAATCTGACATACTAGAGATTGAAAGGTAACTGTAACCACTGTGGAACACACTCACCCCATATCTGTTTGCCAGCATCTGATTGACTGTAGCATCTACTGCAGCCAACTTTACTTTGCCCTTTGTTTGTTCCTTCACCTCAGTGGCAGCAGCAGCCCATTCTGGCTCCAGACTGAAAATCAAAGAGAAGAAGTTCTCTAAGCTCTCTTTAGAAGTAAAAGAACCAAACAAACCATACCGTATACCACATCATGTAGCACACTCCACTCAGAAAAGAACCCAGTGTATCTGCAGAGAATGACAGCTAGGAGGGCTATTCCAAATGAGACTGAACTCTTGCATCTGAAGGAACGAGAAGGTTATCTGGATCTTACTTCCACTGGAAATTGAGAATTTTACTGCTACGGAGAAGTGCAATCAGAGCAAAACCAAGGTGTTTTCAGCAGGAGAAGCCCACGTGTTTTTATTAAAACACTCCACACAAAACCCTTCTTCTGGTACACCAGCGATGCAAGGTCTCTTTCAGAGGATTAAGGGTATTGCAAATAAAAAAGCACTGATGGGAACTGAATTGACAAATAAAAACCTTATTTACTTTTTGCAGTGTCCACACCATGGGGCATAAAACTCCACCATCCACACATCGTCACTCTTTATGACATTCTTATCAAAACTGTCATCAGTTAGCTCAATCACATCCTTCTTATCTCCACCTCCACTCTCTCGGCTCTGTAAGAAACAAACAGATCCTCAGATAAGAAGTAACCAAAATTGGTTTCCCACATAAATCACCTACTGAGTGTCATGTCACGCAAAAAGGTCTTTATCTGAGTGAGATAAAGAAGAGGCAGTGTTAAGCCATACATCTTGCTTATTTTAGAATTGACAATACAAACAGCCTGCTCCCATGGCACTTTCAAGAAACAGCAAGAGAACCTTCTCTTAAAAAGCAAACAAAAACCACGCACACAAAAAAGAAATCAGGTCAAACTGACTAACAAGATACGGGAACACTTCCCCACTTCTTCACACTCTGATCTGTCCAAGAACAAATTGCTCTTCAGCTACCTCTCACTGTGCCCTGGTTTCCAGGCAAAACAAATGTGTGAGTGCAATACATGCTACAGGGTACAGTCCCACCTGGTTCTTCTATCTGGCCAGCCTGAGTATGTCTGGGTGTACTTGCTCCATGTACAGAAACAGTACTAGGAGCCAGAAGCTTTACAATTTACCTTCAGGGAGAAATCCAGTAAGCCAACTCCAGAAGAACACTACAAAATTAAGAAAATCTCACCCATCTACCTTAGATTAGATACTATGCAAACAGTACCTCAACCAGCTGGAGAAGAGGACTAACAGAGACCCCAAAGTTCAAAAGGAGATGCATCTGAGGAAGATTCATTCCACATACCAGAATACGCTGGCAACTGACTAGCTGGAAAGCAAATTTTCAGAGGGAGGTGGGGGTTCTGGTGGACAAGTTTAACATGAAGTAGCACTGCACTCCTGTGGAAAAGGTGACCAACAGCCTCTCAAGCCACACTGGGCAGAACACTAGGTGATCTTTTCCTTGCTCAGCACTGTGTGGAACATGTGGAGTGCTGGATCTAGTTTTGGGCTCCCCAGTATAAGAGGTATGTGCACACTGGAGTGAGTCCAGCCAAGGGCTAAAGCTGATTAAAGATGTTGAGCATCTGACATATGATGAGGGATTGCTTAGCAGGAGTCAAAGAGGGTCAGCATAGCTCCTAACCATGAATATATATATCTGATGGAGAGGAGTGAAGCAAATAAAAGGCAGACTCTTCTCTCCAATGCCCAGTGACAGGACAAAAAAAGCTGTAAGTTAAAACACAAGAATTTAATTTAAAGTGAAATTTTTTCTACTGTGAGGACAATCAAACACTAGAAGAGAAGAGGTTGCCCAAGGATAATACAATACATTCCATGTGGGGTCTCAGTTGTTGGGAGATTCTCACAATCTGACAGGACACAGTCCTGAGCAATCTGCTCTAGCTGACCACCTGCAATGGCAGGGTGGTTGGACTAGGCAACCTTCAGATGCCCCTTGTAACTTCAACAGTTCATCTGAGTCAAAAACACAGGCTTTGGTGTCCTGTGTGGGACAGTCTCCAGTTCAAAACACATGCACAAATCTCCTCAAATACCTGTCTCCCAGAACTATATCCTCCACTTCTGCCACTAAGACGGTCTTTCACCATGGACCGAAGAGCACTCAGAGCAGCATCAACAATAGCATCACTTGTCCTGCCACCTGCAATACAGCAAAATGAGGGATTAAAAGATTCAAAGGCTAATTAAACATAGCCCCCCATGGCTTAAGGACAAGCTTTTAAATTTTCTCTGACCCAAGGATTTTTCAAAAAAAGCAGTACTGGGCTGAGTAATGTGGTGCAAGTGGTGGGAAACCACTGACTTAAACAAAAGCAGCAAGATTGCCTGAACTCCACTTCAGCTACCCACCTTATCTGATCAGGGGCGACTGTGGCAAGCTTCCATCCAACAAGAAGAAACAAGCAATTCTCAGGAACTGCCCACCATCCTTCACCAGCTACAAACTGCAGGTGGGACTGTTAGCCCACACTAAGACATGCACAATTCAGTCCCACCCATCTGTGTATCAGTTACTACAAGCATTAGACAGGAAGGAAACACCACACAAGACAGTGTTAACAGCTACCATAACTGCTGTATTCAGAGAAGTTTCTGAGCATGCAACACGTATAAGAACATCACATTTACCCTGATAATCCTCTGCTTTGTTTTTGTTAGCTCCAAATATCTTGATAGTTGGAAACCCTCTGACTCCATACTGTCCACCCAAGGACTGATGTTTATCTGCATCTACTGCACCTACTTTCACAACACCCTGTGAAAACAAACAAAAACTAAAGACAATACTCACACAGTAATTTAACACATTTAATACTTATTGCATGCTGGAGACAGTTATTAGAAGGTAAGAAAACAGTCACCACAAAAGATTATCCCTACTAAGACATAACACTGTAGGATACCATATCTGTCCACTTTTTTCTTCATCCTGAGAAAGTATGTTTTAAATTGGGGTTTTTTAACTGGGTTTTGGTTTTGTTTTGGGTCTTTTTGTTTAAAGAAAGGGCATCTGGTTTACATAGGCAGGAGTTCAGCAAATCAGTACACAACCAAGTTTCCTGTAATTCAGGAAACACCCATTACCAACAGCTTACAAAGCTGCTTTCCAGTACTCAGTTCATGCTGTTCTTATACTTCAGAGGCAGGTGACAGGACAGTAAGGAAGAAAAACACACTATTTTGGGGTGATGACTGGATACTAATGGTCTTTGTTACTGCTAAAAGCACCTCTGGAAAAGAGTAGTGGGAATTCACAGGGGCAGATGTTGCTTCTTCTACAATAGCTTATTCTTCTCTTTTGAAAAAAAAACACAATAAAATTTAAGCCACTTTTGGCCGGACAAGCATGATTAAAGCAATACAGTTTTGGAGACCAAACCACACCTCCACATTCCCAAGTCAGATAGCAAACAGCCAAACTCTCTTCAATCCACCATGACAAAGCACATTTCAAATGTTACACTTACTTTTAATGCTGTTGCTGCTTTCTTCCACTCAGGGGTTAGTCTTTGACAGTGACCACACCTTTTAGAAAGAACCAAACAAACCAATAACTGTCCTTCGAATCTGATAACTATTTCAGAAAGTACAGAGTGGCCTTGTTGGATTTGTAACTACAGAACAGTCATAGTAAATTACAGGAGATTTGAGATCTACTCATGGAGCTGGGAAGAGGCTATGCCACATCATCATATCACTTAGCTTTCTAAACAAAAGTCTCTGCATTATGTAAGCACATATATAAACATGCATATATACACATAAAATACTTTCCTAATACAGAGACAAATATGAGCACTAAAACTCCAGATCTGCACACCAGTATGCCTGAGTAAGCTTAAAATGGACCTGTGATGAAGCCTGAGAAAATAATTCTAGAGAAAGAATTTACAGCACAGCAGTTCCTGGTGGTTTCTGGGGGAGAAGACCAACAGCTGACTGGAGAGTATAAACACAGCATCACAAGTGTGCAGGAAAAGAGAAGGTGCCAATTTACATCTGATCTGTTGTACACTATTGCCATTGTTCAACAGAATCTTTCATTTCATTGCAGCTTTATGAGCAATAGGAGTGACATAACAGATTTTTCCCTAAACCTCAGTCCAGACACAAGCTGTTGCAATGAAAGGCCCCCTTTTCTCCGAGATATACAGCCTTGCAGCAATAGCACAGACTGCAAAGATGCAACATGTATCACCAGAACTTACAGGGAAGAAACTTCATGCTCAGAACATGAGCAGGTTGGAGATACAGATGTTCTAAATTAAGATGCATAAAGTCAGTATTTTTCAATGGAAATTAGAAATTCTGTGTATGAATTCACTTGATGTCTATGCTTTCACACAAGAATCAGGTTCAGAAAGAGAAAACTGAGAAGCCTCCTCACCTACTGCACTTTCAATAGCAATTTTTAATACTAAACTCAGTAAAAAATTAGAAGTAGTAAAATATCATACAGCATTTTGTTAATAGACTCCCATTTGCCAATATGAAACTAATTCCTGCCTTATTCCCTAGTGAGGATATTTAAAAAAGGAATCCCAAATACAGCTGTTTTGCTGTTCACAAGGTCATCAAACAGGTAAGTGCACTGCTAACTACTGATCCTGGACTGGTCACCAGCAGATTACTATGCTGCTCCTCTATGACAAAAGCAAGCAATCAAGCAAGAGTAAGCATGCAGATGTAATCCTTACCATGGGGCATAGAATTCCACAAGCCACAGGCTCTCACTCTGAATGACCTCCTTGTTGAAGTTAGTTGGTGTTAGCTCTATCACATCATCAGTAGATGAATATAAACTATTCACTGCCAGAAATAACGTGCAGCTCACTGTGCCTACAACAAAAAGCAAAGCAATAAGCATTTCTGCAGAACACGATTCTCCTATTGCCATGACTAAATCCTCTCCTTGTCTCACTCACACCAGCAGAGGTTCTCTTTGGACACAAAAAGAAGTAAGTTCAGGCAAAAGACATACTCTTCCTTTTCACTTAAATTGTGATTTCACAGTGTCACGTTCTTTGTGATTTCACAGCGTCACATTCTTTGAGCCTAAAGCTAGCTGGAGTTTGGCCACTCCTACAATACTCCAGCAAGCTTTTGTCAAAGCTGCTATGCTAACTACTACTGGTACCCAGAGCAGCAGAACTATAGGGACCCCCATGATAATCTACATTCTTTCTCTTCTTTCTAGTTCTTTTTCATAGACCCTCCTAAGCTCATTACCCACATAGGCACTCAAACACAACTTGCATAGGATAATGTAATGTAGTACTGTCACAACTAGTTTTAGAGCAGTTACACTGATTTTAGGTTCAGCACTTGATATACTAGTGCAAGAAGTCCCTTCCTTCTTACTCATGACGATACTGGTCTACCATTGATTTATCCCTCTAGCAACAGTCTGGAGAACAGCAGCTAAACGTCTCTGGCTAACAAGTCAGCACTCCTAGAATGTGAAATAAATAAAATGAAAAGATCATTAAAAAAGTACAAAGAATTGCTTTTGCTTGAAAAAGACCTCATATTTCTAGTCACTTCTGGATCTCATCATTGCTTGAAACTTTACACATAGAACTTGATAGTCCTTCCTTCATCTAGTCAAAGAGATTGGGATGACTTGATCAAGGATGATAAGCCTCTCCAACAAAATCCACACAGTGGAAGACTTTCCTTAATCCACCAAAGGCTGGTGTGTGTGTGTGTGTGTGTGTGTGTATGTGTGTGTTAGCTGAGGGTTGAAACAAGAGATCAGAGATCAAAGTTTTAACTAGCAACAGACTGGACTTCATGTAGTTAATAACTTGCATAGGAAGCTGCACATTCTCAAGAATGAAAGAGAGAGGGAGATACAGTTCAGTGACACAGAAACTCTATGGCATATGGTACACAGACTGCATGGCATCACCTACGCTTTATCAGTCCTACTCAAGAAATGAGTTTCACTACATCCTTCAGGTAAGAGAAACTGACAGAAATAACATCTTCGATGACCAGGACTGAAATGCCACAGTGCAACCCAGGGGACCCTCCACTGCATCAGTTCCCCTCTTAACAGCTTCTGCTAGTTCAGGGACTCAATCCTTTTCTTTTGGGTCATTCCCATCACCAGATTTCATGTTAGGTTGACTTTCTCCCATCAGTAAGTCCCCATGCAAACGGCAATTCATCAGCACTGATCAACTGAGTGATCCAGAGTGATCTGTGGATGTCACAACCTGTTACTGTCGAACACAGTAGTGGCTGCTGCTGAAGTAGAGTAAGAAAACAAAAATGGAAAAAGCTACATGAATATTACAGTTACTCACAAGGGAGAAAAGTTTATTTAGATAGAATGAGACCACTAAAATGAAACCAGTACATTCCAGCATCACCTAAGTAGGACTCCAGCAGAATACATTTTGAGCCCAGGCAGAGTCCACTCAGCCCTTTCTGTCCTTTCAAACTACAAAGTTCTAGCTGATGCAGGAAAATGTGCTTCAGGGAACTCAAAAGAAGCACAGGATGAAATTCACCTACCCTCCTACAGTTTTCCTTTCTGCAGTGGAAGAGTTATCTCTAGCAGATAAAAATTTCATTTTCCTACAGGTATCCAAGCCAGAAAAATGCAAATCTGTTCTTAAGAAAAAAAAATCCCAGATGATCCGATTTCAAACGGATGTAAGAAAATGACACAGAGAAGAGCAACTAAGGCAGCTCTGTATTGTAATCACTAGTCGTCACTGAAAAGCCAAGCTGCAACTCTGAAGATCTGTGAGAAACAAAAAAGTTCTTGCTACGAGTTGATGATAATTGTGTTACCTTCCTCCCTACAACACTCCCCATTTCTGCAGGGCCCATGGGAGCGGAAGCCTTCCTTAGTCCCACCCCGGGCAGTGCTACCTGCCCCGTCGGTATTTCTGCAAAGAAAACGGGTCCCTCCTGGAGGCTGTGGATGTCACCTCTCAGAAAGTGTTCAAGGCCAGGCAGGTCGGGGCTCTGGGCAACCTGGTCTAGTGGAAGATGTCCCTGTCCCTGGCAGGGAATTTGAACCAGTTGATCTTAAAGGTCACTTCCAGCCCAAACCGTTCTGTGATTCTGTGGGCCGAAGCGGGGCTGCAGACAAGGGAGGGCTCACCGCTTTGTTAGGCGCTCCAGACCTGGCAGCAAGAGGAGGGGGAAGCACAATTCCCCAAGGGCTCCTCCTCCTGTTCTCAGTCACGGCGGGCCGACTGCCCCCACAGGCCAGACCCCGGCCCGGGACGGCCGGGGAGGGGCGGTAGCGCGGGTTTTGCAATAGGACGAGAAAGACCCGGAGGGCTTGAGCCGGTTTGCCCATTCCCAGGACCCTCAGGCCGCAGACTCGCCCTCCAGGAGCCCACCGGGAAACAGGGGGCAGCGTGGGGGCCTCCTCTGGCGCTCAGCGCCTCGGGCCTCCCACGGCCAAACTGCGACAGGAGGCGCTGTCCCCCCCACCCGCCCAGAGACCCCACTCACCCCACAGGCAAGAGACAGACACAGGAAGACTCCGACCCTCTCCCCCACCCCAAGGCCGCCCAAGACCCCCGGAGCTAGCGGCGATGCCGCCCAGCCGCGCGCGGCTCCTACCCCACCAGAGCCGTCCTGCCCCACGCGACCCCATCGTCGTCGCTACTGCCACTCGGCCGCCGCTCCTGGAGACCGCCCGACGCCGCCGGTCCGACCCAGCCCCGCGCTGCTCCTCGCTCGCCGTGGCCGCTGCCCATTGGCCGCGCCGACGATCGCGCAGTCTGATAGCCAATGGAGAGTGGCCGCGTCAGGCTCGTGCGGAACGCGGAGAGCTGAGGAGGCTCCGACGGCTGGAAGTGGGTGGGCGAGTGGGCTCGGTTTGGCGGGGCAGGCTGGGGCCTGGGCCGGAAGCGGGAGCTGTCGGAAGGTTGCGGCAGTAGGCCGTGAGTGCCGGGCGATAGTTGCTGGCTGGCTGTCCTGGGGAAAGTGCACTCCTCCCCGGGTTCCCCCACAAGCAGAACCCGCAGCCATTCGCTGCCCTGCATCGCTGAGCCCTTCTGGACTCAGGCAGGCCTTCAAGAAGGAAGGCAGGACAGTGTTTTTTCCTGTTTGCACGACCTTTAAGTGCAAACATAAGTCAGGGGAATACAGAATCACAGAATCGTTTTAGCTGAAAGAGAATCTTTATGCCTGGCAGTTTGCCCGGTCCTGGCAAATGACCAGTAAGTGATGTCCCTCATCACCACATCGACGAGTCCTTTAAATAATCTCTGGGCAGCTTATTCCAACGCTTGACCAATCCTCTTGGTGAAGGACTCAATGCTGTAAATGATGTCACTGAAATCGAAGGCAGGTGAATAGATCTGAGCTTTGTTTGCAAGTCATAGGCATCTACTGTAGACCAAGCAAATAAAAGGGGGAGAGGAGGGCTGGTCTGTGCTGATACAAGCACTGTTAAAACCTGAATAACTTGTATGCATACAACAGACTTGGAAAGATGGGCCCATCAGCATGATATTTATTTCGTAGTTTGTATAAAAAATCAGGATACCAGTTCAAAAGATCTGGAAACAACCTTTGCCCCCTCTGCATTGTAGGAGAGACTAGAGCTTGGCGCTATCCTGTTGGTGGGCATAGGTCCATACAAAGAGTTTTGTAGAGAGAGGACTTGGTGAGTGTTTTGGGTTTTTTTTTATGTTATAGTAGTAGCTGGACTTTATCATTACAGTATAATTTTTTATGGGACCTGAAGTGGTCTGAACTTTATGCCAGCCATGCATCCATTGCTTCATACTCACATTGTGAGCACTTTCCAGTACAATTAAGTCCTATTTTTTAAGAGTATGAAATTGTTAGCATGGTAGTGAAAACACAGCCATTTTCACCCTCGAGTTGCTTCACAAGTGGAGGAAAATCTAGATGTTAGGTTTATTTGGATTTAGGTTGGACTGAATGATCTTTAAGGTTTTTTCCAACCTATCATTACTGTGATACTGTGAAAAGGGACGCATGAAATAAAAGTTTTAATAGGAATGGCTACAAAATACTGACATACTGGCATTTCCATCCTTAAAGAGCACCCTGCTCTTAAAATAAAACCTACATTACTGCTTACTTTATTGTCTCTTAAAGCAAACAGGAGCTGCTTTGCAAAGCATTCTTGCCAAGCGATTAAGCATTTCTCGCTTCCAGATGGAAAAGGTAAACATGACAGCTTGGGGCACTGTTGAGCAGTTAGCATGGTATTAGCTCCAGGTAAAATCCTCAAAACCAGAAATAATTAAAGGCTAGCTTTATGGCATCTAAATTGGGAAATAAAAAGAATCATTTGGGGATGGTGGGTTGGCTATTAGAATCGCATAGAGGTAGTGTATTTTGTTTTTCATTAGTGTCATGCAACAGGGAGTTGAATGGCTATGTATAACATTTCTTTACTGTAGCACCAAGAAGCACATACCAAAGTACCTTCTGCCGAATAAGAAACTTTTAGTACAGATCTTTACTGACTCAATACATTCCTACTTAGTTCCTTCAGGAAACAATTCCATGCCAGAAGCAATTCAACATTTTTATGTGTGTTCTGGGCTGATAAAACCTGCACTAAGACAAATATTAGTAGAATAATAAATAACAATGAAAACACAGGGTATTTGATGAATGAGTTGCCTTCAGACAAAATGCATTAAGGGTTTTAATGAGTTCTCATGGGGCTTTATTGTCTCACTGAAGACAGTAGCTGAATGGAGTCTCTGAGGGACATGTAGATGCTGTTTCTCCATTGTCACATCAACTTCTGTGATTTTACTGGCAAAAACCCTCATGTGATTCGCGGCTACATAAAAAAGGGAATAATGGAAAGTTATTCCATAGAGGTTAACGAGGCAAACTACAGAGTCTATATTTTAAAAGGTATAGATAATTGCAAGGACAGGATTAGAAGGGGCTTTGCAGATTTCTGAGATGAGCACGCTGACACAGTATTGTTGGATATACCAGGCTGTGAGCCCTGGTGAATGCATGCAAGGGAATTAGCTGATAAAAAAACCTGAAATGATTTACCAAAGAAAAGAAGCACAGTATTTGGAGAACATTTGTACAGAAGTGGCAACAATAGGATTAATTTTTGTAATGTGAGTGATATTCTTGTATTCCAGGGATCTTGCCTGGTTCCTGCCCTGGCAGATGAGTCGGAGGGGTATAACATACAGGTTGTGGCTTTACAAGTTCTGCGTGTTTTCTGATTCCAGTACAGACCTGGTTGAATGTTCCTGGACTGCAGCTCACAGGAAATCCAGGTTCTTGCTTATGTAGTCTCTCACGCCACATATCAGGAGATCAGAGAGGATGCAATCCTTCTCTAATGCAAAGTCCTTATGGGAGGAAGAGAGCAGAAGATGAACATCCAGTTTGGAATACTAGAGGCATGGAAGCCTTTCAAATTCAATGAGAAAGACTTTCCAAAATTTGTCACAGAGTACATGATAACAGTGCTTCCTGTACCCACAGTTACAAAAAGTAAGTAGGAACAGAACAGACAAATGAATTCTTGTTTTGTTGAAAAAAATTGGAGGTGCTTCTTTCTCTCTTTTCTTCAGCTTGAGCAAGTTACTTGCAAACACAGCAAGTGTCTAAGCTTCTAACCTGAAGCATCTAACAAGACTTGTCACCACAGGAATAGCATTTTAGCAACTAAATAAGATATTTAGCCTCTTCCTGACAGGTATACCAGAACATTTTTTATTAAAATTAAAAATTACATAAAACCATTTCAGATGACCCTACTGGAGGTTACTGGCTTTTCAGGAAGTAACATGATGCTTGGTGGGCAGGTGACCATACCCCAGGTCACAGGATCGTTTAGGATTACCTCCAGGTGATTAACATTACTGCAGCTGGATCTCATTTTTGTGCTAAACATGGAAATTCAGTCTCTTCCTGAGTCTCAGGTCTGATTAAATTGTATACAGTTTTATAGGAGTCCAGACCAGCTGTCACTTTTGAAGTCACCTTGGGATTGTCAAAAGAAAGACAAGTACACTACATAACCGATGTTATGGAAGTCCAGCAAGCTTCTTGTCATTTTTCAGTCTAATGTCTGGCTTGTTTTATTTGACTGTTGTGGCAAGGAGAAAAATCTGTTGTGATAAAGTAAGCATAGCTGGTTTTTGTTATAATAGATTTGGGTGTATCACATATTGGTTGACCTGTTGTATAGAGAGGCCTTGGAGCTCCCTGTGAATTAATTTAGGCACAGCTTGTTCTCCTTGGTGAGGAGAACTTCAGTTTTGCAGCTTGAAATCCCGCTATGCCTGTCCTAACAAACAACGGGGAGAAATGATGTAACCAAGGAAAACTGCAAGAAGGGAGATTCTGGTTAGATGTTGGGAAAACATTTTTCACTTAGTGACTGAGCACTGAAGTGCAGAGATTTTGAAACCTCCATCCCTGGACGTATTAATACTCGGATGAGTATGACCCTGAGCAACCAGATTTAAACTTTGGGTGTGAAGATCACCCTGGTGATCCTAACTAACTCTCAGAAGACTCATAGTGGTCATCTGCCCTATGCTGCAAATACAACATTACTAATGCAGTTAAAGCTTTTTCAGAATCATAGAACAAGTTAGATTGGAAAAAAACCTTGAAGATCATCAAGTCAAACCATTAACTGAGTGCAGCCAAGTCTATGACTAAGCCATGTCCCTAAGTACCATATATATATGCCTTTTGAATATCTCCAGGGATGCTGAATCTGCCTCTCTCCTGGACAGTCTGATAACCTTTCAGTGAAGAAATTTTTCCTAATGCCCAGTTTAAACCCGCCCTGGTGCAACTCAAGGCTGTTTCCTCTTGTCCTATTGCTTGTGATTTGAGAGAAGAGATCAACACCCACTTCTTTGGCTTTCTCCAGCATCTCAATGTCCTTCTTGTATTGAGGTTTTCAAAACTGAATGTAATATTCAAGGTGAATGCTAGGTGCAGAGAGACAATCACTTCTCTAGTGGCCACGCTATTTCTGATGCAGGCCAGGATGCTGTTTGTCTTCTTGGCTACCTGGGCACATTACTGGTTCATGTTCAGCCAGCTATCTGTAAGCACCCCCAGGTCCTTTTCCACCCAGTAGTACTCCAGCTACTGTTCTCAGAGCCTGTAGTGTTGCATGGGGTTGTTGTGATCAAAGTATAAAACCTGACACTTGGTCTTGATAAACCTCATAGAGCTGACCTCAACCCAACAATCCACTCTGTCCAGCTCCCTCTGCAGAGCTTTCCTGCCCTCAAGCAGATCAACACACCCTTCCAATTTGGTGTCATCTGCACACTTACACTCAATCCCCTCATCCAGATCATCAATAAAGATGTTAAACAAGACTGGCCTAAATACTGAGCCCTGGGGAACCCCACATTAGAGGATGTGTAAGTAGGTTAAAAAAAAGGAAGTGATTTCTAGTTGTCCCTGAAGGGCTGAAGCTACATAAATCTTGTTTAAAACACATTCTTGCCAAAATCTGCCTTCTTCAGACATCTCATGTTCACCTTATGAATCTGAGTCCACCTTAGCTCCTCCTCATGTCTTGCTTAGTAAGTCATTGAATGTACGAAGCTCTGGGCTATACTGGCTCTCTTCTAGCCCTGAACAACAGTTTGCCTCAAATCCTGATAAATACATCTTTCAAGGCTAACCTGGTTTCCCCTGGGTTACAGTGGAGCTTTCAGAAGTGTTGATTTTTTTAAAGGTTAATTGAGAAAAGTGAAGTGAGTAGGAGAAAAGAGATATTGAGGAGTTAAAAATCATGGCAGTGTAAACCATAAAAAGATGAGAAACATATCAAGCATGTCAGTGGAGGTAAATACTTAAGGGGTTTTATAGATTTAGATCTACACCAGCTTGTTTGTGTCAGACAGGTAGAGGCACTGTATGGACTACAAAAGTTGAGCTAATTTCTGTTCCCACATGATTCCGGGAGAAGCAGATGTGACTCAGATGAAGAAAAAGTGATTAGATAACGTAAATTGTTGCTTCATTAGCAATATATTCATATATTACAGATTAACATTGTGGTAAGAAGCTCTTACTGGTAGGTATCACAGTATCACAGTAATGATGAGGCTGGAAAAGACCTTAAAGATCATCCAGCCCAACCTAAAACCAACCAAGTAACCCTAAACATCTGACATCTAGATCATGCCACTCAGCACTTCAGCCAGACTAACCTTGAACACCTCCAGGGACGATGACTTGACCTCCTTTGTGGGCAGCCCGTTCCAAAACCAGATCACTCTTTCAGTGAAAAACCTTTTTCTAATGTCAAGTCTGAACTTCCCCTGCTGANCATCCTTCCTAAACTGAGGGGCCCAGAACTGAACACAATACTCCAGGTGCGGTCTAACCAGTGTTGAATACAGGGGGAGGATAACCTCCCTCGCCCTGCTGGCCACACCATTCTAGATGCAGGCCAGGATGCCATTAGCCCTCTTGGCTACCTGGACACATTGCTGACTCATGTTAAGTTTACTGTTCACCAATACCTCCAAGTCTCTTTCTACCTGAGTACTCTCCAAGATCTCCATTCCCAGCCTATAGTTCTGCCTGGGGTTGTTGTATCCAAAATGCAGAACCCAACACTTAGACTTGTTAAAACCTTGCTGCATGATTTTTTAATAGTAAAACCTTAAACAGATTAAAAAAATAACTGAACAAATTAATTAAAAGAAAAGCCACTCCTGGCTGGTTAGACACAAACCTGTGTGGGTAAATCCCCTAACCAAAAAGTGGAAATGGCTGGGAAAATACATCTAGTTTTTACTGCTATTAGCTTCTTAAAAAGCATAGTGCAGGAATACTCTTGGGCCTACCTTCATATTGCTGTTTTATGTTGTCAAATTCTTACCTACCTTTCATTGAGAAGATGATTATTTTGGGGTTTGGTTTAGCAAAACTTGCTTATAGCAGTTATTATCAAGCTTGTTTGCTCTTCTATACTTTCTTAGCCTGAATTACTAATGGGCAACAGAAATTCCCTCAACAGCTGAATAATAGACATAACTAAACTTATTTGCGCCATGACAGAGATATTGAAACTGCTTTGCTAAAAGTGAACCAATAAATTGAAATTAGTTTAGAGAAGGGCACCCACATTACTGAAGTTTAAAAAGTTGAATTTGAATTACCAATTTTCCTAAGCAATGGATAAACACCTAACAGATAGATGAAAATAGGTAACAAATATCTGCCTAATACTGATATCCAGATGGTCAAGAAATTGTTTTACTAGATTATGTGAAAGCAGAAGAGGTGGAAACAAATTAAGGACAAGTTCATGAAAGCTCTTTGTTGAAATTGCTGCTGAGAACAGCCAAGACTGTGGTTCGCCTCTAATGTCAAGGGTTTTCTTTGTACTGGAGACAAAGGCAGAAACGCTGACCTCTGGATTTTCCCTACTCTTAGCTAAAGAGTTTTTATACTACTCTCTCAGCACTGCTGCAGGGCATGGACCTACTGAAACTAGATATCAGCTAATGCATTGAGTACCCACTAGATGCCACTATGCTGTTTCTCCATCTGTGTAAGACTACATGAGCTTTGCAGACTGGAGCAGAATGTATTCCTTTGTGTGGCAGCTGTGATGGTTTTAGCTGATGATCTCAGCAGAGCATCCAAACATGTGTAAGTGGTTGTGTGTGCATATAACTCAGAAGTGATTTATGACAAGGGGCACAGGAAACAGCGGGATAGATTATTGATTACTGAAGTAATGCTAACAAGATTAGTTGTTATACAATATATAGCAACAATGGCTGTTGTTTTATAAGACTTTTGTAATATTTTCCTTCTTCTTTGTGTTGGTACATGCCTGTTTTTGTGAGCTTGGAGCAAGTCAGTAAAATAATCACTCAAGGCTACCTATTTAAGACACAAAAGCACAAGAGGTCTGTAATGCACCTAAGCATTATTTAAAAAATCCTATGTAGATTGAAGTTTCTTTTGTGTTGCAAAAATTGTCACCTGTTTAACATTGCTTTAGGTTGACACTGTTGTGAAATGTTACCTCCTTCTGATGTTACTAGTGCTGTTGTATGCAGCCCCATTAATCAGGATTTTAGTTGAAAGATCTGGTGCGTATAAACCACAGTATCCCCAAGCTAAGAGCTTCCCCTAGGCTAAATATTCCTTAGAGAAGATTTAGGCCATTAGTTCTGTTTGCTTTGCAATATAATTTCCTGTTCCCCTACACCTGTGGTTTGGTCCTGACTTCTTCACTCAACTTGACCCTAAGACTAATCGTAGAATGTCCCTTAGATAGGACACCCTAAATGTTCTCCCAGATATGCCATGTCCAAGGCAAGATATATTTTACAGCCCTATCTTCTTCTAGCCCTGTCCTACCTGTGGTGTTGCTCTTGCTCTCAGACCTAATTGTGACCTTAGCAATAAGTTAAACCATGAACCAGGGACCCTGCTCAATCCAGACACTCATTATTCCTCAGGTAAGAGCTCTAGTAAAGCCAACACTTTACTTCAGTGTTGCATTGAGAAAAAAAGTCCAAGCTACAGGAGCTGGGCTGATGACACCCTTAGCTTATTTAGCATCAACCCTGAGTTTACTTGGAAAGATGCTTTCTAGCTCCTAAGCTTTGAGTCTATCTCTTGACTCTGAACTGAACTGTAATTCTTCACTGGACCTTAGACAAAGTACCCAAACCTCTGCTGCCGCTAAACTGTCCCTATGGGAGAGAACTTTTTTCAGCCTTGAGCTTTCTTTGACAGCCCCTTTTCATCTCCACCCTAGCTGCAGTTTTGGGATGTCTTTGTCTCTCAGAACCTAACACTAGGCTGAATCCTTGGTCAAAGACTACTTGGATATAATGAAGAAACTGGTGCCTCATCCATTTTAGTTGGTGGATCTCTAACAAAAAAATCTTTCTGTAGGTGCATGTTTGTTGAATTCCAGAGAATTTACAAAAATTAGCAAACTTGCAGAAAAAAACCCCAAACCCCAAATCAATCAGTACAAATTACTCAAGCTAATAGTAAGATGAGAATATGTAAATGTTATACATTGGAGAAAAGTAAACAAAAAAAGGCTTTTATCTTGTAAAGCATCTTGTGACTTTCTCCTATACATTCAAGTTTGCTCTTATTCCTGTTTGCTACATGGGCATCTTTGCACAGTGGGGGCTACAGTGCCTGCACATGTCTGTATAGCTTCTCTGTGCGTGTTTGGAACCATGACAAGGGGACATAGAGAATTCCTCAGGGAAGCTGCTAAAATGAAACAGTGGTCAGTTTCATTTGAGTCCTTCCAGCACAAAAGCTTTTAATAGTCAGCTCAGTGTTAAAAACATTGCAGTTTGCAGAAGACCCACGGAAAGAGATGCTGAGAATAAGCAAGGCTGCAACGTAATTCAGAACCACCACAGAATCTATGGGGGTTCCTTTTGTCTTGCAGCTGCTCAGCCTGACCAGGGCGATTATGTGGTGAGCCAGAAGCTGGTCATCCCATACTTGTGAGTGTATGTTTTGTTGCTTTCTTTTATTTAGTATTCAGATAGCTTTTTATATGCTACATAGCTAGAACCAGCTGGGGTCCTAACTCAGTGCTACTCCTTTGCCTGCACTTGTTGGTTGAACAGGTGGAATCCAGGCTTCTTCTGGAGTGATGCCCTTTACTTTTAAAATAATTCAGTTCAGTTGTCTTATGATTTTTGCAGTTTTTCATTTCAGTGACAAACGAATGACAAGCAAAAAATGAGAGCACCTTATCTCCAGATACCAGCTCTGTCTGGACTCAGCAGTGGTATTTAGAAGTATGTGAAATCTGTATTAAGCATCTGAAAAGACATGTATTTTCCTCCAGTTAATGTTTGGACACTGCTGGCTTCTATTTCTTGTTTTGTCACATTTTCTATGCCGGAATTTACCAATCTAAAGACTGACTTATTTTCTTTGACTCTCACTCAGTCTGCTATTCATTAATTAAAACATGTAATTTGTGAGAAAGTTAAATTTCACTATTGTACAGTGGAACAGAGGAAAAGGTCTTGCTAGGATGTCAAGTTCTCAGAGGAGTCCTTGGGTGTTTTCCTGAATAACCTGCCTGAGTACTACCAGAAAATGCACACCTTTACAGAAAAAATGCTTAGAAAGTCTCTAGGCAGTCATGCCTGTGCACGGAAGCATGTTCATTCAGTTACACATTCTGGAAGGGGATGTGTCTGGGCAAATGGAAAGACAGAACCTTCCAATGGATGGACTAGATACTACTCGTCCTCTAATTTAGAGATTCTTTGGAAAGAAATTAGAGGACAAATTGTTTGGGACAAGAAAACATTGATTATCTGTAAATGCTAGGGGTCATGTAGAGATAGGGTCTCTCTTATGTATCTGTTTTGGGCCTCATAAAGCCTTCCCTCGAAAGTGTTTTTACGTTAAACTACCATTTTACTTAGAATACTTTCTAATTGCAATGAGTTTAATGCTCCACAGTATCTGTTGCAATCTGGTACATTAAAACTATTACTGATTAGTCTGAGTCATGAACTGAATCAATGACACATTAATAGATGCCTTTACAACTTTATGGGAGTGTGTGTGGAATATGATCTTTCCTTTTCTCACTCAGTGCTACTGCAAAGTTGCCCAAGTTCATTCTGAACCCGGGGCTTCTTGCAGTGCTCTGGTAGAGCTGGCAGGTGGTGCTGCCTACCTTCATATACAACATAGTCTACCCTGCTGTTAGTACTATGAAAACGGTATGTTTATACAAGTGTTGTATGCTGGAGAGTGGAGATCAAGGGAGGAGAAAAAGAGTAAAAAAGGGTGAGCA
Source organism: Upupa epops (assembly GCA_013397515.1). NCBI lineage: Eukaryota > Metazoa > Chordata > Aves > Bucerotiformes > Upupidae > Upupa > Upupa epops. The sequence goes on along the minus strand of VZRI01014062.1, from coordinate 33,093 downwards.
GGAGTCTTACAGTCCTTAGGATTTTCACCGAAGTAAGATTAATGTGAGCTGCTGCATTAACATGACAAGTTGCATTTGCTAGAAATAGAAATGTGCAAAATTAGACATACTGTGTCATATTTTTTAACCGAGTACTTGTAAGTTGACATAGTCAGCAACTTCAGGGCAAGAAGAGCTATTTCTGCTAATCTAGGCTGACCTGGGTTGAAACAAAGGTTCTCAGGCTTCCCCAGATTAATTCCTGTTTGAAGTACTCTATGTTCTTTAGACAAGCAGACAACTGCAGTTTAAAAATGAACAGAGGTGAAGAATTAGGTCAGTATTAATTTATGTGAGCCAAGGAAATGAGACATTGTATTTTGTGCACCCATTTTTTCAGTGCCTCTGTAGAAGAAGACATTCACATTGTCTCATATTGCATCACATCATTGTAGGAAATAATGCTGCACTGTTGCAATATTATAAAGATCAAAGCCAGATGTCATATGGTGGGAAAGGTTATTTTATGTATGAAAAAGGTGTGTAGGTCCAAGTGGCCTGCCCAGCATTCAGGCACCTAGAAGGTAGTCTTGTGGATCAAGTGGACAAAGGGGTCTGGTCTATATTCCTTGTGAAAAAAATGTACAAAAGACTCTGATTACTGAATAATCATCACATTTCCTGGGCTCTCCTTAGTTTGATTACTGTTTGATAGTTTTGGATAAGGTTTTTTGTGCCCATAGAACCTGATGGTGACTTTGACTCCCATCTTTTGCCTCACCATCCCATTGCACCTCACCCATTACAATTTACCCATGTGAATTCCTTATGAGGGAATTTTAAGGATGCAGCTGTGTGAGAATCATGAACTGGTTGCAGTTGGAAAGAACCTCTGAACATTGTCTAGCTTAGGGCAGGCATTGACTCTTGCACAAAAGTTAAGCAAAGCAGGTTGCTTAAGACCTTGTCAAATTGGATTTTGATTATCGCAAGCGTGGAGGCTCTACTACGACATCCATTTTTGACCATGCCTTCAGTTAAAAACCTTTTTTCTTATGTTTAAATGGATTTGCCTGATCCTCATTTTCTTACCATAATCTTGTAATGTTTTGAGTCGTTTTATTCTTGATGAGGACTGGCCTTTCTTTTAATCTCTTTTTCCTCAACCAGAGTGTGAAGCACGAAAAAGCTGGTGGTAGATAAACTATCATCTTGATGACATGCTAATCTAGGCGCCATCAACACATGGCATTCTTATGCCACCACTTCTTCCCTGAGTTCTGGTGCATCTATATCCAGACATTTTTTTGCTTTCTCCACTCGGCCTAAAAATTTCAGTTACAACTCTGAACATCATCAATGTGATCATCAATGTCGTATAAGGACACTTAATTTAAATGAAGCAAATGCAAGTGCAGAGCCGCCAGATATGAGAGAAATAGACAGAGCTAAGTAAGACATTTTCCTTATCACCCAATTTACCAAAATAAACTTAATAGCAAAGAACAGGGTGATGTTTCTAATTGAAAACCATTAGTTCTATTGTCAGCTGAGTCTATGCCAGGGAAATAAGATCCTGAATGTTAAATTAGGAGGCTGAAAATATGGTTATCATAGAATCATTAATGTTGGAAGAGACCTCCAAGACCATCAATTCCAACCCAATGCCACCATGTTTGCTAAATCATCTTTTGTATGACAGACAAACATGTTTAACACTTCCAGGGATGATGACTTCACCACTTCCCTGGGCAGCCTGTTCCAATCCCTGACCACTTGTGCCATAAAGAAACTTTTCCTAACTCTAATCTAACCCTCCCTTGGCACAACTTGAGGCCATTTCCTCTTGTTTTCTGACTGTGCAAATGGTTGTGCAAACACCTGACTGCTTCCTCAGGGATGTTAAAGGCACCATCTGAGCTGTACAAGACTGCTGCTTTCCTCTTTGTTTTACGTAAGCTGTGTAAAGAGAGACCTTAAACTTGCTTTAATCATCAGTGATTCATCTCCTCTAGTTTGTGTCAAAAAATAATTGCAAACTTTAGTTTGCTAATCTGCATCTCATTAATACAGACGCTAAATACAAAGAAATAAAGAGCTGTCATTCAAACCCACTTCATCCTGTTCATGCTGTGAAAAGCTCGGGAACAGAGCTCTCCAGCTGGAACAGGTGAACAAAGGAAGCTGGGCATGGGAGTCAGCATGCAGTTTAGCTGCCACCACTGTTTCCATCGCCCTGTCTTAATCTTGTTTTCTTTTTGATACCTCCTAAGACAGATCAGTGCAAGTCTTTTATGCTCATATAGACTCAGGCTGAACCTGGAATAAGCCACAGAAGTGAGAGAATGAGTTGTTTCCCGTGAGACAGGATGAATCCTAACTCTTCACTGCTAAATCCACTGAGGCCTGAGGATCACAGAACTTCTTGTGGATACAGAGGTATCAAAATAACAATGTATGAACATGCTGCACTCCTCTGTCAGACAGGTAATGATTCTCCAATATAAACTTTTCCCAGCAGAGAAAAATTTGCCAGGATTCATGTCAGGTAAACATGTAGTCACGTTTTTGTGAGTGAGATTTTAGCTGATCTCTATTTGAAGAAGTTGTCTAAAGAGGTATGTGGGCTGAACTTCAGATGATAAGAAATCCTTAAAGCTGAGACTAGAATCCAGCATGGGGAGATTTAAGTTGTTCCATAGCAAGAACTGGAGGAATATTTTTCCAAAAATATGATACAATTTAGTAGTTCCCTGAAGAGTTACTGCGAGAGTTATGAAGACAAAATTTAATAATGAAATATGAACTAAAGGGATTTTGAAGCTGAGCACTATCAAGGAAGACTATAAAACCCTAGGGTTCCAGGTAAAGAATTTCATATGCAAGTTACCTTTTTCTCCATCTTATCCAGGAATAGATCTTTAATGCACATCAGCTCCTGGCTGTGTGGTTGGTGCTGCCGTGAGGGGATTGGTATTTTATGACAATGGGGCATCCTTCTCTGATTATAGCCTGCTGTGGAGGGATGGAATACACCTGTCAGGAAAAGGTAAGGGAATATTTAGTATGAGGCCTGCCAGCTTAGTGAAACGAGCTGAATTTAAAGTGAAGGATTTGGGGGTGGTGTCCAAAATTGAAATCCTCAGATCAACATGACTACCTGTTGCACAGGGGAAAGAACCAGAAGGCAAACGACTCTAGGGCTGCATACAGCTATGGTACATCCTCCCACTCCCCTGCAGGAAACCCTGCATGCCTGATGAGCTCTTTGAAATGCTTCTCTACTAATGCACACAGTATGGGGAACAAGCAGGAAGAACTTGAGATCTGTGTGCGGTCACAGGGTCATGATCTCATTACAATTACTGAGATGTGGTGGGATATCTTGAATGCCCATAATGCTGTCATGGATAGCATCAAGTCAGACCAGGAAGGTAGGATGGTGGAGAGGCTCTTTATGTGAAAGAGCACCCAGAACGTACCAGTCTCTGCCTAGGAGAGAATGAAGAACTGGTTAAAAGCTCGTGTAAGGCTAAGAAACAAGTGGCAGGCTAATATGGGTGACATTGTTGTGGGTGTTTACTACAGGACACCTGACCTTTATACTAAATTGCTAATGCTAATTAGACCATCGTAGAAACAAATTATGGTCTTGGACTAATAATAAACATTTGAAGTTCACTGATTAATAAAGGAGGGGGCAGTAGCCAGGACACATGCTGAGGCTTTCAAATTATTTGTCATAGCTAAGTCTAGGGTGGGATATAAAGTACTAAAGAACCAGCTTTCTGACCTATCTGCAAGCCAAAGAAAAGTGAAGCTTCCGATCTGAAAGCAAAGGGCACAGACTAAAATAACAGGTTAAGAGATCATGAAGTAGCAAAAACCTACAAAACAGTGCAGGTTTTAGCAAACATGGAAAAGGGCAAGTTTAATTAACAGTCTTTAATTACAGAAAAGGCCATCTTCCAGTGTTCTTTTAGCCATTTTTGGATCTTAGAGAGAACCTCTGGAGCAAAGAAATATAACCCTTAATTGACTCCAGGAAGTGTTGAGTCGTGGTGTGCTCCCAACAGCAAAACAAAGCAGTGCAGGGTAGGACTTTTTTCAAAGCTACATGTTAAAATCCCCAAATACTGTGTAATGTTGGTACCTTTCAGTAGTTCTCTAAAATAAAGGAAAATTCGGTGAAGTTCATTGCTGTCAAGTGCTGAGGTCCTGGTCAAAGAAAGAGCCTAGACAATAATTTTGCAGACTTGAAACCAAAAGTTGTGATTTATTTTGTACTGCCTAAGTTATCAATATGTCATGATATCCCTATGTCGTGAATGATGAATGTAAGCTATGCTTAATTCCCTAAAAGTTAACTAAGAAATAATCAAGAGAGACACTCTTTGTGGGTGGTGGACACAATGAGGCTTTTCATGAGGCAGTTTCTTTCAAGCTAAGATAGCTGTATACATGGATCAAATGAATTGCCCTCTCCAGTTGCCTCTAGACTGTGAAGTGACCATGGCTAAGTAGCTGACAGACAGGCAACTGTGTCAACTTTGCAGCATCTGCATTACATCAGTTAATTCCTACAGTTTTAACTCTTGCGCAATTTGTCACTGGGCTCCTCTGTAATTGGTTTCCTTAATGGTAGGAGACAGAGGAATGGATTTGAGAGGATGACAGCTGTCATTAGTATATTTTTAGATGCAAGCACAAACTGGAATATCCTTTCCTATAAAGCCTTCCAGTTAAACTAAGGCAGTGTCAGGATTTCACAACAATCACAAAGCTTAACTTTTCCCTGCTACCCATTTTGGGTTTGCAAAGCTAGGTAGAAAAACTGAAAAGCCACAAAAAAAAATCTCTATCTGTTACATTCAGCTTAATTCACATCTTACAAAAAAATACCAACTGCTGATTTAATCTGCATTTTCTTGGGAAGTGTAAAAACTACCTTTAGCTGTTATCCTGAGGTTCACAAAGGCAGCATTTACCTTAACAATGTCATCAATTTTAACACAACCATAACAGGTGATTTCCAAACTACTACTTCATTATCTAGACAGAGCAATTGGATATCAATCTGTCCTTTATAGTTGATGAGTATAGCAGTTAAGGACTGGTCAAAGTTGATTTTGAACCCAGGGCATAGAGTAGTAAATCGTGTAACTTCTACAGAGAGCAGTTTCTGTGGACATGAGAAGAGTAAAATCTGAATCATGTGAGGAGATTCTGTCCTGTGGAGACAGTTGCCCCTTATCATGTAAAAGAGTACAAAGATTGCGGTTACACCCGCAACAGTGCTTTTTGCTTGTGTGCCAAATACTCTTCCATCCTTATTTGTAAACAGTAAGGGATGTTATAGGGAAATAATTCACACTATTCTTGAGCAGTGAAGCCCCAGATAATTAGCAACAGCAAGATAAAGCCATCAGTTGATCTTATGAGAAAATGACCACATACTTGTTTGATTGGAAATAATTAGATTACAATTTGATTAGTATGTTATATTTTATCCTCTTTTGTTCATACTGTTCATTAGAATGACAGGCAACTGCTTAATGAGAGACTGTGGTTAATAATTAGCAGTAGCCTCTCAGCTAAATTTAAAGCTTGATTTCTGTTTCCTTCTTTTTAATGAATTAGACAATGAGCAATTTTTTAATTGCTGCACATTTGATATATACAAGTAAGTCTGCATTCAGCAGGTCCTTTGACAGTGCTTGTTTTGATTAGCAAGATGATAGGCCTTGCTGTGTGGAAGGGGTTGTAGCATATTGTTTGATTTTTTTTTTAATTCCAGAGACTGAGCAAGATGGTGCCAGTACCTAGAATTTGAATTTCTGCAGGAATGAATGGAAATCTATATATAATTACAAGCAAACACCAGGGACAGTTCCCAAACCAAAAGAAAAATGGGTTTTGCAACTGCAAGATTCCCAGTGCCTCTTGAGGAATAGAATTATGTATTATGGTCCCTTCTTGTGTTTATGGCTCAGATCCAAGCACTGCATCTATACCCATCTATCACCCAGGCACCTATGCAGTTAAATTGTTAGCATGTCTCCTGGTCCAGTTTAAAACTGGTAAGATCACAACATCATTCCAGTTGGGGATTTTTGGGCCCAAGATAGGTTTTTTGCATTATCTAATTTATTAATGAAGTTAGAGCCACAGAGTCCCTTGTCCTCCATTCAGTGGAACTGATGGCAGCTTTTTACTAAGAATTTTTCCTCGCAGTTGACAGCAGGAGACTGAACTGGTCTATGCCACTTATTCATTCCCATTCTGGACTTTCTGTTTGTTCCACAGATTTCTGCTGTTAAAAACCTCCTATTAGCCATACTGTGAAGTCTGGTGGCTGTTGCATTCCTCCCTGCCTATGCTCCACCTGCATTTACCACCAGTGTTCACAGGCAAGAACTATGGAGTTAGCTGCAGCAGCTCCCATTGTTTGCACAAGCTAGTATTCCCAGAGAAATAAAACTCAGATAGGAAGCTTGTCTGTCTCCAAAGCCACAATTAACAGCCTGACATACTGGTGCAATCTGCCTCCATTTTCCTGTCATGACAAAACACAGAATGGTATGCTGTGCTGCACTCCACTCCACAAGACAGGACGTGTATGTTATGGTGCTGTGCTTGCTCTGTGGGCAGTAGCCCACTGGGAGCAGCGATGACTTTCAGCCATCCTAGATAAATCCACCTCCAGATATGAGTCAGAGCCTCATACTTTGCTCATGCCTTACTGTCAATAGAGGTTATCTTCATCAGTGATATAGACATCCACAGCAAGTTTGTAGACAATACTAGACTGAGTGGTGTTGATGACACACCTGAACGATAAGATGGGACAAGCTCAAGAAGTGGGCCGACAGGAAATTCCTGGCGTTCAACAAGGCCAAATGCAAGGTCCTGCACCTAGTTTGGGGCAATCCCCAGTATCAATACGGGCTGGGGAGTGAAGAGATTGAGCCTCATAGAGAAGAACTTGGAAGTTTTAACATTAACTTGGAAGGTTTAACATGAGTTGCCAATATATGCTCATAGACCAGAAAGTCACAAATCACTGAATAATCCTGCTTGGAAAGGTTCACTGAATCCAACCATCCCCACATCAAAAAAACCCCAGAAATACCTGAGAGATTGAAAAACACAAACTAATCCCCTCCATGCCTGCCACTAGAGCGTGTCACAGAGCACCACATCTACACACTTCTTAAATACCTCCAGGGATGGTGACTCAGCTACCCCTCAAGGAAGGCCACGCCAGTGCCTCACCACTCTTTCTGTAAAGAATTTCTTTCTCATATCTAATCTAAACCGCCCCTGCCTCAACTTCAGACCATTGCCCCTGCTTCTGTCATTAGGAGAAGAGGCTAACACCCACCTCTCTACAACCTCCCTTCAGGTAGTTGTACGGCAAGAAGGACCCCCCTCAGCCTCATCTTCTCCAAACTCAACCTGCCCAGCTCCCTCAGCCTCTCCTCATGCAATTTGTTCTCTAAACCCCTCCTGAGCTTGGTAGCTCTGCTCTGGACACACTCCAGCATCTCAATGTCTTTCCTCTAGTAAGAGGCCCAGAGCTGAACACAGTACTGAAGAGGAGGACTCACAAGGACCTTACTCATCCCCCAGCCTGTAGAGTTGCCTGGGGCTGTTGTGACCAAAATGCTGTACCTGGCACTTGACCTTCTTGTCCCTCAGACAATTGGCCTTGGCCATCAATCCAACCTATCCAAGTCCTTCCTCCTTCGAACAGATCAATACTCCCACACAGTTTGATGTCGTCTGCAAACTGACTGAGGGTGCTCTCAATCCCCATGGCCAGGTAATCAATAAAGATATTAAACAAGACTGGCCCCAACACTGAGCCCTCAGGGATACTGCTTGTGACTGGTCGCCAGCTGGATTTCACCTCATTAATTTCTGGGAACAGCTCTCTGGGAATGGTCAGCCAGCCAGTTTTTAACTTCATTTACCATGACTCACCAGTTTCTCCAGGAGAATGTTGTGGGAGACTGTGTCACAAGTCTTCCCAAATTGTAAGCAGACAAAATCCACAGCCTTCCCCCATCTAAAAGGCGAGTGACATGGTCATAGACAGAGATCAGGTTGGTTAAGCGAGATCTGCCTTTCATAAACCCATGCTGGCTGGCCCTGATCCCTTGGCTGCCCTGCAGTTGCCGTGAGGGCTCACTCAAGATGATTGTCTCCATGATGTTTCCTGGTATCGAAGTCAGGCTGACAGGCCTGTAGTTCCTGGATCCTCCTTCCGGCCCTTCTTGTAGATAGGCGTCAAATCAGCCACCTTCCAGTCATCTGGGACCTCCCCTGTTGACCAGGATAGTTGAAAAAGGATGGATAGATGTTTGGCGAGTTCTCCTGCCAGCTCCCTAAGTACTCTTGGGTGAATGCCATCCAACCCCATAACTTTGTGTTGAGACAGCTGATTTGCTTCCAGTGCACTGTAGGGCAGCAGTCCCAGCATGGGGCATCCTATTCTTCTCCATCATGGAAATGTGGGACATAGTCTCAACCCAAAGGAGTTTTGCAGATGTGCAATGCCAGCCACCTACATGTGGACCGCACCTCCCCTTCCCCCCAGGGCCATTTTCTCTCCACAGGGCTTGCTACCATGGAGCACTGTGGTGGTTGTCAGAAGAGAAGAAGAATGAAATCTAATGAACCACACTTGAGAATGGTATTTTGTCTCTGTTATGGGGCTTTGAATATCACGCATTTCTTTGTTCTTAATGTATGTGCTTTGCACTATGTGTTTCTGTCTCAGATATGATTTAAATCTTAGCAGGTGTTTCCCTTTATTAAAGTGCTGTTGAAATCTCCTCAAGCCACTTGGCAGGGTTTTTGGTTAAGATTTTTAGGGACTGTAAACATTATGTTCTTGGGTCATCTCCTCAGAACAGGATGTGTAGTAAATCACAAGTGCAATTAACTTCTTGTGTTTCTGTCTTCTCCTGAAACATAATGAAAAGTTTCAGGAGTCCCTGAGAGCATCGTGTCCCTGAAACACTACAGGCAGCAGGCAGAACCGAAGCACTTTTTCAACAGAACAGGCAGAGGAGAGTGGAGTACTCCCACTACACAGTACTCAAGGTGAGGCCTCACCAGCGCCAAATGACTAAAATGCAAGTGTAATGACTGAAAAAACATGATTTGGCCCTAAAAGTAAAGTAATGGGTCCAGTTTTTAACAAGCATTTAAGTGTCTAACAAGGCAGATGGGTGCTATGAAGGTAATGTAGGAGGCTTTGAGTACCAGGAACAAAATCCTGACAATTTCAAGTGCTTAGATGCTTTTGTAAGTCCCCAAAAACATCTAACTTTTAGACAGAAAATTATAGTTTTAGTCTTTTTATATTTAATGTGTCCAAAATTGCCTTCTAAAGCTGTAACAGACTAATTGCCAGACATTATGCTGAGATCTAATTAATACTCCTAATACCATATATAAAAAACATTTACCAGTGGTCATTGAGATAACACGTTTAGTTAAATTTAAATTCCTCTATGTGACTCACATTAACTACAGTTTTCTGTAACAAATGTTAGAGAAATGAGATGATTAACCTTATTTACATGCCTGAGAATGGGCTGTGATCTGTTCTCTAGCCATTTCCTTGCCCAGAAGTGCCTGAGAGCTGAACGCTAATGACAGGAAAGTACTTTCCAGAACAAGCTATAGAGTGAAAAGCTTTGTTTATAGACTGTGGATGTAACCTATTTATAGATTGCAAGTGCACATGAGAATACACAGAAGTGTGCACACACAGAGGTTAAATTTCTTTTATTAAGTATATTTATGTCCCAATGATTGCATGATGTTAAATATCTGATTGATTTCTCAATTTTCTTATTACTCCACAGAGACCTTAATAATTAAGTAGAACCTGACTTCTACATGTAAAGCCTCTACCTTCTAAAGCCATCTTAAAAATGCAGTGCCATTACAGCTGCCAGAGTCTAGTTCCTGGGATTTATACTTGCTTACAGAAACATTTTTTCTTTCTGCTTCTGCTGTGTATAGCATTACATCTTCCAGAGTAATTTTAAAATGAAATAGCATGCAAAAGAAAATGCAGTTGTTATTCTTTTTAGGGTAGTTTATAAATGCATCTGCTTTTATGTTTATTTCACTTCTTTGAAAGCACAGGGTTATGCTCAGCTCATGTTGAGTCACTGCTATGAGCCATTTGGAGATCACTTGAAGCTTCAAGGCAGCATTTATGATTTCAGCTGCTACAAAAGGTCATTCCTGTGACTGTCAGATGGCTTACACAGATGTGTCTTTGTACAGCACAGTCATAGTTGTGGAACTTGTTGCTGCATGGGCACAGCAAGTGGAAATGGGTTCCAAAAGGGATAGAGGTATTAGTGGAGGACAGCTCCATCAGGAACTGTTAATGGTTCGTGAAGACTCTAATATCTGCCTCACAGATTCTGTGAGAATATTGAATGTATAAATATCTTGATCCTGTCTGCTCATCATCTGACTGGACACAAGATGCTGGATGACAGGGACATTCCAGGTAGTCCTCTCATGTTTGAGGTTTTAAATGTGGTTGGTTTTCCTCCTTTCTAAATAATTTCAAGGTTGGGGAATCCCACTTAATTCTTTGGCTTTTTAGATTTGGTAGTGCTATGCTTTAGCTAATTTGAGTGTTTTCTGCCAAAAAGGTTAAAGTTTGAGTTTAAAAAGTTGAAAAGGAAAGTGGCGGAGTCCCCCCAGCATCCATCTCTTCTTCCCCCTTGGTGACTTCTGGCTTCTTCTCTGCTTCTCTTTATGTTGGACTGTTCAAAGCTACGTCAGCTGCTACTGCAAGAAAATACTCATCAGATGTTCTTCTGGGATGGAGAAAACTTATGGAAGAGAAATATGAAAGACTTGCCTGGGAGTGACTGTGAGAATTCTGAACTATACGAGGACTTTGCTGAAGATTAATGAGGACTTTGCTGACTGCCATTATTAGAGAGAGAAGCTACAGTGAAGATAATAATTAATTATGCTTTAGACGTTAATCTCAGTAACTGTAAGAGCCTGTAAGATTCTGTGACGAAACTCTGTGTGTCTGTATCTATATCTTGTGGGGTTGTTTTCTTATGATAGATGGTGGAGGGAGTGAATTAAAATGTCTTGAGGCCTTTCTAAGTTGTTAATTGCTTGCATTCATAAGTGGTTTGGTTAAACCCTCCCTTTGTGTCTGATACTTTTGGGAGCTCCTGGTTGAAATATGGTTGGGGTCTTTGACCCATGACATTGGTGAGCCAGATGGGACGCGTGGGGACCCAGATGAGGACTCTCACAATGCTATGCCACCGCTACAGCCAGTTCAGGTAGGCACAAAGCAAACCTGTGCAAGCTTTGCACAAACTTTCTGTGTCTGGAGGTGAACGGCTGCCTAAGTGGTTCTGGCTGTGCCTGAGCCATCTTTTTGTGTAGACAGTGCCAACTCATGGAACAGAAAAGTAGTCTTCAAAAATGGAGCACTAAAAACTTTATATGCTGAGTTGCTGCTATGGAAAGCACCTATGTATACAGGGGTAAGATATAAAATGAGATGAATGGAGAGATATTAGTCTTCTCTCTGGAGTTTAAACCTTCTAATGCAAGCAAAATCATGGGAAGCCTTATAATGTTGTCCTTACCTGCAAGGTCCAAGTTTTGAATTTTTGCAGTCACATGGCCAGACACAGTGGAGGACTCAGGGTACTTAAGGTAAAAAGAACAAAAAAAGCCTTCATTTTACCCTATCACATATAGAAATTGTTGGATGCACTGGCCGTTGTTATTGGACAACAACTATGAGATGATTTGAACTAGAAAGGTTATAGCAGGACTTAGTAGGGATATGTCAAGAGAAGCAGAAGGATTGGAGTGGATTGTGAGTAAAGGGTAGAGGTTTATTTGGGGTTTGGAAGGCATCATTGTTTTTCAGACAATGTTTTCTTTCATAGGAAAGCAAGGGGTTTCTTAGAAATAATTACAGGAGACATTTCTGTCCTTACTGAAACTGCAAGGAGTTGTCTGCTCTTAGAAAAGAAGAGACATTTTTGTAATTCCAGATAGAAATGTCCCAGTTTCATTTCTGTGCTCCATACCTTGTGCAAACCTAGTCTCTAGGTAAGTAAGCCTCTCCTGTCCCATTACTATCCAGAGCTAACATGACAAGTCTAAACATGCTCCTAATCTTCCATCAGTCTTCTTGACATGCACAAGGACTTTAAATAGAGTCTGGAGATGATTCCAGTAGCACCCCTTGGCTGGAGCAGCACTGAGATGCATTTCAGCAGCTCATGCTGTCACAGAAATGCTGCCTTTCTGGCAGGAGCACACGAGAAAGCCTAACACTGGCATTTCTCAAATGTCAAATAAGGTAACTCATTACCTGGCACATGATTATATACTTTAAACATTATTGGAAAAGCACGGATTCCTGGGGCATAAACTAGCCCATCTTTTCTGAGTTTGCTGCAGAGGTCTGCTCAAGGCAACAGGACTATGCTGCATCACACAGCTTTGTTTCGTTCAGTGTTAGACAAATGCATTAGGGAACACTGCAATTAGAGATCTGAAAAATAGAATGAAAGTAAATAATGAAAGGCAGGAGTAAGAAGAGAGAGAAACAAAACAACCCATTACATCAGCAAGCACCCAGGACACTGGGTTTGTGCACTGATATTTGTGTCTTTTTTTGCCCACTCTGTTCACTTGCAATATCCATCACAAAGGTGGCAGTGTGAGCAGTGGTCCTCCTTTATGGTGCAGGGGTGTCCATGGGCTCCTGATCGTTGAAGAGAGGAGTTGGCAGTGTGGTGCAGAGTGGCTGTGCTGGGTGGCTTAAATGTTACAGAACATCTGGTCCCAACAGGACAGGTGATGCAGAGTCCTATTGCATGGATGTAGCTCCCTCCACTGGGTTTACTCCCTGACTATAATGGCTTCTCTGGACACCTTGGGATTCTGCCACCCACCTGCGTTCCTGGTGAACTCACCACTGGGAAATGCCCTCTGGGAGCAAGTGACTCATGTCAGAGCCCAGTAATTCAAAGCATTTTAACTCAACTAACTGTGCTGCTTATTTGTCCAAAGGTACATATAAAGAGAAGAAGGTGGGTTCAGTGTCTCAAGGACTGTCCTTTTAAGTCTTTCTTAGAATATGTATTTTTTTCTCATGAAACGTGGTCGTAGCTAACTGCTTTAGACCAACACCATGAGCTCAGGCTTGGCTGTGAGCAGTGCCTTGACAACTTAATTAAATCTGAAAACCTTTTTCTGTAGATGAAGTTTGTGATCTTCTGCCTTAGGAAAAGGAATTGTTTAATTATAGCTGGCAGCTGAAAATAGTACTGAAAATACTAACCAGTATTTCGTTTGCTGTTCTCTGCCTCAGAGTGACTTCTGCAGAGATGTCTTATACATGTCTTTTTTTAAAAATCTGCTTCTATTTCTGACTAGGTCTATGAGCCAGTAATGTGGCAGGATGGCACATGAACTAGGCAAACCATATAGCGTATAGGTCTTCTCTGTTATTGACATATAAATAGAAACAGAAGACCAGTTTTTCTTCTTTGAAGGCATATGTGAGGGCAAGAAGTTTGCTCCAAAACATGAGACCAGAGGTACCAATCCCTGCACAGCTGCACAAGTGATGAATGTTGGAAAAATGGTAGAAATCCTTCTTATTTTTTAATGAAGTCCCTCTGGCAGTACTCGTAGGCTGCTAGGCCTTCTCCTAGCCACTCTTTCAGTTACACCAAGCTCCAGTGATTGAGGTGGGGCTGGCAGCAAACACTCCTTTGAGAGCTGTAGTGGTGGTTTCGGTGAAGTCTTTTACAACATGCTGCAGTTTTTTCAGATTGTCCCTTGAATAGGATGTTTCCTGAATACATGTCAGGAGACTGGTTGTGTCTCAAGTGATGTTGAACACATGTACATGCAATCACTGGAATCAAACTGCTCTATCTCAAGGCACATGGAAAAGTATCTTTACTATCTTGTGAGACAGCATAATGTGCTGGCTATGGTGACACCCAGGGACAGCTTCTGCAGCTTCAAATAACATGGGAGAAAGGATCAACCAGCCCAGATTTGTTCTCTCTACTAAATTCCCGCTGTGCAGTAGTTGTCACAACTGCCTGCACTTAGTGTGGTGGTTATAACAGTAATGTGTTGTAGGGATCCTGCACATTGTACAATGTGCCTAACTACGAGTATAGACAGGGCAATTTACTCTGAGCCTGCTTGAGTTTTGTTTTATATCCTGGCAGGTTTTAACACCCTTAGTTAAGCTCTTGTAGTGCCTCAGGAGCAAATTCCTTTGGTGCTAATGCTTTGCTGGACAGCCAAGGTGCCTGCAGCAGCTATCAGAAGATGTTTAAAGCTGCTGTGATTTTGCTACTGAGAGACCTGGTGTTTCAGGCCACCAGAAAGTCATTACAATGCACAGACAACAAAATGGTTTTAATGACTCAGTCCAGAATTTGCTATTTTTCAGCTCTCCTAGGGATTTGTGCAATATAGTTACTTAACTGCATTAAAAGAAAGCATTATGGGAGGTGCTAAAAACTTTCACATCAAGTTAATGTCAAGAAACTGTGTTTTAAGAGCTGGTCTAGTCTAAATTAAAGTGCAACATCAAAAATATATATGAGGTATTTTCTTTGTTATGTATCATGTACTATTCCTTCTAGAATACCTGCCAAAGCATTGTCCACACGATTACCCATTGACGACCGTATGCTTTCCCTTTTCTCTGAGTTGTAGATGAATGTCTCTCTGTTACTCGTTTTAACCACTGCCATCTGCCTGAATTTCACTGATTAAACTGGTCTGATTTTGATTTGGCATAGAAATGCTAAGGAAAGAAGTAACAGACCGAGGCCTTTGTCCTCATTTTCCACAGCAAGGCAAAGTTATTAAGACGCTAAATTAAATACAGACTTTAAAGTCTCAGTTTTGCTTATTACATTGCTTTCTATAATGGTTCTGTTGATGTTAGTGGAAACACTTTCATTAAATCACAGAGATTTGGCTTAGGACATAAGTTGCGGAGATCATCATGGAAGTCAAGAAAAGCATCACAAAACTCGTAGCATTTCATGATTCAAAATAAGGATGAAAGCCGAATCCAATCCCTGTTGAGTAGCGCTTCTACTTAATAAAAGTAGCAGGAACATTGCAGTCAATTTTTTTCCCCAGTATCCCCATTCTCCTTCACAGAATATTTTCCATTTGCAGCTATGTGTGAAAGCACTCCTGGAAAACAGAAGGCTGACAGAACACTGAGGTTTAAATCTTTGGATCCCAGGTGGCCACTTTCATACCACAGTCCCTCACTCATATCCCAGCAAAATGCTTTTTGCATAGTCAGACCTTGAGCTCCACATGATTAGTGTAGCTTTCCTAAGGATAAACACTTTGTAAATTGAGCCTGGCTGGATCTGAATCCATGTTCCTGTGGCAAATCTAAACACTCCCATCAAAACAGCATCCATCATTAGCTGGTACTAGGGAAGCAGAGTCAAGTTCCTTATAAACCCCAGTCTAAAGTCAGCTGGCTCTAATACCACCTGCACTCATTTGATTCGTTATAAAATGATGTAAACATGCTTTTTGGGAGGGAGGGTGGGTTCGTCCAATTTAGGGTAAAGTGAAGAATTGAGCTACTTAAAAGTATTTCCACTGGTCTATCTGGTAATTGTAATGGGAAAGCTGACTCATCAAGTTAGAGATAAGAAACTCAAATGACAAATGTGATTGCTCTTTATTGCATAGCCTGAGTAACAGCATTTTCCTGCTGTTTAGTCCTGATGTCTACACTCTCTTTTAAAATACACATAATTATTTAAGGCAGATTCCCCTCACCCCCTTACTGACTTATGTCTAGACTTAATTCATCAGGGATACAGTGATGAATGAGATGATGCATTCATGTAGTTGCAGTTTAGAGAAATGTCTCCTGTAGTTGTAGATGGGGATGTCTGCTTTGGGCAGATTGTTCTGAATTATTACAGGAGAGTTTTGTCACTGTTTAGGCATTTTGGTGAGAGTTGACCCTCTTGGTTATTCTAGACAAATATTCTAAACGCTGGAGCAGAGCAGAGATGTATGTCCCAAAGTTTTTTAACTATTCTGCAAGTTTCTGGAAGGATGGATAATATAGGCCTTGTAGCAATGTTTATAAAACTTATTTAAGCAAAGATGCAGATTAACAGACTTTTCCATCTGCCATAGCTTCCAATTACTTTTCTTTAACTTAGCTTCTGTGTCACAGCCATTATCGCAGTGCTTTGGTACTTATAGAGAAGATTATGCATTAGCCAATAACTACTATAAATCTAGTAAGAAAAATCAAGAGTATGCCTCCTTTAATTTTGCCATAGTTTAAAGTTTCCTTGAGAGTGTACTACAATATGGAAAGTTGCCTCTTCCTTCCTTTCCCCCATCTTTGGGAGTGCTGCCATATGAGGTTACTGTCCCTAGACTGCATAGGGACCACATATTAGCTAATTGTAACCATTTGTGAAGAATTCCGTATCGCTGTGTTCAGTGCCTTCTCACAGCACAGAAAATTTACTCCAAGACCATTGTTTCACAGTGATTTCATTTCAAATTAAGGTACAGGTAACTGCTGCAGATTTGATGAGGCTCACACCAAAAGTGTTAAGTGTAGAGGAGGGGGTTGCATTCTTTATTTTGGACGTTTTTACACCTTTCTAAAGCTCTAGATGATCCCTTCCCGGAGTAGTTCTTAGTACTTTTGCACTAAAACTGTCCCTAAGCATGAAGAGCTCACAGGTTCACACTAGATATTGAGTATCTGTAATACTGAAGACTCTAGAATATTAAATTTAGTGGGCACAGGCCTCTTAAATTGTTCATTTATGTATTTACATTGAAAAACACGGTGTGACTTCATCCCTTAGCAAATAGAACTCTACTGGGCATGATCTGAAAAACAGCACAAGCCAGGGACTTCTCGCAGTAAGCAAGTGGGATATGGTCACAGGACATTTTTTAAATAATAAGAATGCCAGCTGTGTCTGTTGACCTTAGGGGTAGGTGCAAGGGACTTCATAATGTCCTTTTGGGGAAGACAGGTGAAAGAAGACAGCCGTGTAACCACACCAAGTACTGTATCACAGTTATCATTTACATCATACCATTGTCCTGGTTAAAGCCACCTTCATGGATTTCCACTATCATCTTAGGTGATCTGTGTTTTGGGCTTGAGGGTTAATGACATTTGTGACTTTCTGTTCCTACTAAGAGAACTACTCTCCTCTGGCAGGGGGGTGGACTTAGACGATCTTTCAAAGTCTCTTCCAACTCGTAATGATCTGTGTGATCTTCTGTGTGAAGTCCGTAGCTTCATGTGCAGAGAGCCATGATGAGTGTGGTCCCTTATTTCAGATATCCTCTAGGAATGAAGAGACACTTGGAAGTATGGTCTTTGTGACCCAGGGGACCAGGGATTCACAGTGGTGAGCGTTGGGCAATGTTGCACAACACTGGCTCAACACGCATCCTCTGGGGATAAACAGGAGCAGCAGAAAGCCTGTCTCCTTTCCCCAATCAACAACAAAAGCAGATACCTTGATCCCTCTGAAACCAGTCTCTTCTCAACAGCTCCCGGATGCCCTTTATTTTTGCAGTTTCAACCTCCACTTCATCTGAGCATCTCTGAGGGATATTTAGAAAGTGCTAAATACTTCTCTGCTTGCCTCTGAGTTACCAGACACTCTGAGCTGGATCATTGCAAACTCCATGGAGATGCCAGCTGGCAATGTTCACACTTTTCTCCAGGCTGATGAGACTGCAGCCAGCAATGCTGGAGCTGGTGCAGCATACAGGCACGTGTTTTTATCCTGCCAGCATAGCAGCTAGCACTGGCTGTGGCTGATTGATCATAAGAGCAGAAAATTACTGTGTAATTTTTAACTGTGCTGCTTCTTTTTCTGAGATTATAATAAATCAGCTTTTAAAACGGGTTGAATAGTGGTTAGCTTTCTTATGCTACTGGGATTCGGAAACCTGTGGTACTGCAAGCATCCAGGGAGAATTGCTTCTTATTCACCTGTGCTGCTTTGTCCTTAGACAGTATGGTTAGCTAGGAACAGATGGAGATTTATAATCCATATGGATGCATTTTATATTTTAAGACACAGTAATGAGAAAGAATAGTAATAATAATTAGAGTCCCTGGTCTCATTAACTACAATCTCTGGTAACTTCACTGGTGTTAAAGAGAAAGAACAGAAAACCCTAGGATCATCTTGCTTTTTTTCCTGCAATACCAGATTCCCTGTCCCACTCACCCCCCCAAAAAAAAAAAAAGAAACCATAGAAATGAGTAGAATGACTTAGAAATGGGATCCTGAGTACGGATGCGTAATTCCCAAAGAGTCTGAATATCAGGAAGTTTTGAGTAAAACGAAACTGCATCCTCATGTAGTTTCTTTAGTGTTAACCCTCTTGCCTTGCTTTTCCCATACCCTGGCACTGCAGCCACCCTGGACAGCTGCTGACCTTGCTGTCTTTGCCTGCACATTGCTCAATTTACTCCTCAGATGAGGCCAGGGTCAAGGAATAGAGAGATGGGTGACTGGAGCTGTTTGCTCATTCTCTGCTTCTCTCTACCTCTCTGCTTGGCTCAGAGGAGAACTTTGTTCACTGAGGACCACTGCCTTGGGCTTACCCCAACAGCAGAATGTGGTTTGCTCTATCAGATTTGTGACACTGGCTCTGGGATGAATGATGACTCATGAGGGCTGAAGGGGACAGGAAGGTGACAGGGTAATAAGAAAAAGTAATTCTCCACTGCTTTGTGGTGAGAGGTTTAGTTCTCATATGTTCTCTTTCCCAAGTGTGGAAAGCAAAGATCCATGTCTCTGAATCACTGAACATTGTGCTAAACAAGATTATGGCTTTTCTTAGCAATTTCTCCATAGTCCAGGTGTTGGTAGCTTCCTGCAGCACCTCTTGCTCCATGATTTTACTATTCCAGCCCCTCTCCACACACAGGTGCTTTCTGAAGGCCATATATATTGAGATGGTCATGGCAAGTTTCGCTGTGGAACATTCTGTGTCCAGAAGACAACCAGTGCATACACATGGTGTGGTGGCAGTGCTGTGTCTCCCCTTTTCCTGTGTTCTGCCTGTTCAAACAGCAGCCTTCACAGTGTGAACACTTCTGAGCACAGGCATCTTACAGGATACCTTTCAACCATGTCATAAGAGTCTCTGCTTAGCTCCCCAGGGTGCAAAATGGGTCTGTGGGCCACTGCCTACATGCATTCACTTTCTAAAGGAGAAATAACACTGTGAGATGCTCCTGCCTCACACAGTGAGTGTCTGCACCTTAAAGGGTGTCTCCTGATGCAGGTGAATAAAAGATGTCAGGTGTCTGCAGCAGAAACTGATTAAGCTCGGTAAGTTTCCTCGAGGGAAACTTAAATCGGTCCTCCTTACCTGTATGCATTAAGATAGAAAGAATTTTAGCACAGAATACACGGGTTGCTTTAGAGATTATGATCTTCCCTCCTGGACCAAAACAACTGAATTAGAAATTGTCAGCAGATCTTCAAAGAAGTACTGCAGCTTTAAGCTGTAGATCTAGGTAAGATTTAAGAAAAGTTTTGGGCCAAAGTTAAAATTTAAAAATTAAAACTTAACTTGAAATCAGATGTCAGAATAACCAAAATCATTTGTCCATTGGTTTGTGGATAGAATTATTGTTTAACTTATTATTTGTTGTTTTATGACACACGATCAACAATCATGGTTGGAATGGACCTCCTAGATCACTCAGTCCAACCATCCCCACACCAACAAAAAACCTAAATACCTGAGAGATTGAAAAACACAAACTAATCCCCTCCATGCCTGCCACTATAGCGTGTCACAGAGCACCACATCTACACACTTCTTAAATACCTCCAGGGATGGTGACTCAGCCACCCCTCAAGGAAGACCACGCCATTGCCTCACCAGTCATTCTGTAAAGAATTTCTTCCTCATATCTAATCTAAACTGCCCCTGCCTCAACTTCAGACCATTGCCCCTGCTTCTGTCATTAGGAGAAGAGGCTAACACCCGCCT
>VZRI01014062.1:0-12266 GCA_013397515.1 Upupa epops | reverse complement strand
GCCACCTGGGGACCTCCCCTGTTGACCAGGATATTTGTAAAAATGATGGATAGATGTTTGATGAGCTCTCCCACCAGCTCCCTAAGTACTCTTGGGTGAATGGCATCTGACCCCATAGCCTTAAGAGTGTGTAGGTGGAGGAGCAGATCATTAACTACTTCCTGGATTATGGGGGATTTGTACTGTTCACCATCCTCATCTTCAAGCTCAGGAGGCTGAACATCCTGGGAACAATATGTCTGTCCATTAAAGACAGAGGCAAAGACAACATTAAGTAGCTCAGCCTTTTCGTCATCATTGGTTGCAATGTTCCCCCCCACATCCAGTAAGGGATAGAGATTGTCCCTTTTTTCTCTTTTTATTGTTGATGGACCTGTAGAAACTATTTTTTGTTGTCCTTCATTTCAGTGGCTGCACATCTTGCTCATTCTTTACTTAAGTTTTCAGATGTGTGTTTGTGAAATCACTGATGTTTCTGAAATTGAAGTGGCACAGAATAACCTCATGGAAAGTCAGCACATGACTCCCTGCTGAGCCTTGACTAAAAATCCAATCTTTGGATGGATAAATATGGGTGAGGGGACCCCATCCCTCCAGCTGTACAATCTGGGTAGCAAGCTCCAGACAGCACAAAGAACAAGCAGTTCATGGTGTGCAACCAGTCAGCATGCTGCTCAAGAGACCAGATCTCCTCTTGAATCTCACAGGCTTGGGGTAACACCACTAAAATATGTCTGTTTGCTTATAAATAGCAGACCTTGAGCCCAAAATAGTCTGTATCTGAAGGTTATGGAGCAAATAGACCTCAATGCGTGAAGGGCTCTGTTCAGCGCACTGTTTAATAATCCATCACGTTTTGCCTTCTAATGAGGCAGTCTCAATATCTCATCAATAAATTACCAAGCCTTGTCCCAAGAGTAACAATGACAGCAGTTTGGAGGGAATTACTAATACATTTTACCATTCCTTTAACGATTACAGCTCTATCTAGAATTAAGAGAATTACATTGCTATTCAGTTTTAGAATGATAAATTGCTGGATATTAAAAGATTCTTCACTGAATGCAAAGAATAGAGAACAGAGTTATTGCTCAGAGAGTCACTGTAACATTATGAAGCAATTTGAAATTCAGCTTGCCTGGCTAAATTTATTTTAAGTCTGACATTTTCAGCCCCAGCTTTCACTTTCTGGGTCTCTTTATCACTCTGACAACACATCAATCTATTTTCTAACAGTTCTAACATTAAAATAATCTCTCTTAATCTGGATTTTTTTTCTTCCTTATTTTATATCTGCAAATGCAGCATGGTACAGGAAATGTGTTTATATAGGAGACAAATTCAGACTAGCAGTATCTGTAGCTCATACATTCCTTTTGTCATAGAGCTGCCTGAAAATGCTTGAAGAACCAGCTGGCAATGAAAAATGCTATTGAATTGGAATGATGTTTAATGGGAACAAATGAATTTCTCCTACATTTTCAAAGAGGAGAAGCCAAAACTGTTCATTGCAACTTCATCAATGCATTAGACTGAGTGAAATCTAGACAACCGTACTCAAGTGTTTGTTTTAATATTATTCACATATTCCTTATTAAGGATCAATACCTTTTCCTGAAATATAAAATTTGAAGGGGTATGTATTATTTATACTCATCCAAAACAAAACATTATTTTCTTGGGAAGTTTCAAAAAATTATCCCTTGTTCCACTGTGGAACTGTACAGTGTGTCTGGGCTGCATTAGGGATAAAGACACTCTTTTCCTCAATCATGGGCTGCTGACCACTTTCTGCCTGGGCTACAGACAGGATCTTCTATGTCTGTAGAGCTCCTGCTGAGATTTTTGCTCTTAAATCTGACCAAAGTTACCCCTGTGACAATGCTTGAAGAAGTTATCCCAACATCAGCCTGACAGTCTGTTACTGGTGCAGCCCCATCTTCTGTTCCCTCTCCAAAACTATCTGAATTACACTGTGGAGGCCTGGTTAAGTGTCAGTGTATCCAGCTATGTTGGTGGAGAGATCAGGCATCTGTAGAAGTTGACTCATGCCCAAGGCAAGGGCTAGATGTCCTTTTGGAGTGCTGTTTCTCTCCAAAGAAGAGCTGAAGTTTCAGCATTCATAGAATACCCGGGTTTTTGATAGCTGTATCAAGCAAGACCTTTCTTTTGCACAGCCGACATCTGTGAGGTGATACCACTCCGAAAAGTCCTTCTGAAGAACTAGATAGTATTGGAGATCTGGCTTCCAACATGATCACACAAATCTTGGGATGGTGTAACCAAGGAGGCAACCTCTGGCAGAGAAGACGAACAGGATGCCACAACTGGGCTTTGGGCAGGACTCTGCTGAACTGAATTTGTTTCACTGAAGAGCACATCACATGGCACTGTACCCTCAAGGAAGAGGTCCAAAAGCACCAAATCCTTAAGCATTTGTGCAATTTTGAGCATACGGTTCAGGAATCAGTTTCCTGGAGAAACTGGCGAGTCATGGTATAGAGAAATGTACCCTTCACTGAGTTAAAAACTGGCTGGCTGGCCATTCCCAGACAGCTGTTCCCAGAGATTAATGAGGTGAAATCCAGCTGGCAGCCGGTTACAAACGATGTCCCTGAGGGCTCAGTGTTGGGGCCAGTCTTGTTTAGTATCTTTATTGATGACCTGGCCATGGGGATTGAGAGCACCCTCAGTCAGTTTGCAGACGACACCAAACTGTGTGGGAGTGTTGATCTGTTTAAGGGCAGGAAGGCTCTCCAGAGGGACTGGGACAGGTTGGATTTATGGAGGTCCTGTCCAACCATGTTTATTCTGTGATTTACAGTGCTAAAAGGGACATGTGTTACCCAGCCCTCCACTAGCCCTTTTGCTTTCATCTCCTGCTTTTTATTCCAGTTAAGTGTCATCTGAGGTACCTGGATGTGAGCTGCTTTAGCTCCTATTACTGATGTACCATTTCTGGAATTAGCTGTTTTGCAATGAAGAATCTACAACCAGAGGTTTTAGGGAACTTGACCTTTTACAGAATGTCAGGGTAAATTCACTTGTCCCTTACCACCATTGGCATTCTTTTATGTGACAATGGCACTCTTTTTCTGTAATAATAACATGCTATTTTCAAATAAAAGCAAAGAGTGATTTTCACTCCTAGCCATCCTCTCCTCTACTTCACCAGAGCCATCTTCTTCCTTTGATTTTTGTAGCCCCTTAGCTGTGTTTTCCTCCCATATAGGTAGAGCAACAGGATTTCCCTTAACCTCCTGCCCCCCTCCTCTTATTCATCCTCCTGTTTACAGACCAGCTCATTTCTTCTGCTTGCACCCCATGACTACCTGCGCTTTCAGAGAGAAGAAATTGGAGTTTTCTGGCTTGAGACTCTTGCACCCCCTCCAGTTCTGATGTCAGTAAATTGCTCTATGTGTGAAAGCAACCCCTTTTTTTCTTGAGGCTCCATGCTGGGTTGGAGGAGAACATTGCTCAATTCTCAGTTATATTCTGCTGTTCAATAAGCTGTTTTCTTTAAAAAGTGTAAAATGAGATGCATTCCCCAAGATCTAATGAAATATTTATTTACTGTGTAAAACTCTTCACTAAGTAGCAAAGGTCTATGGGAAAAAACATGTTTTGGCTGAGAGCAAACATGTTTGGGCTTGATCTCAATGAAACAAGGCTCTGTCCTTGAGGAGAAGTGGTAAACAGAATAAAGGGACTGAGAGCTGAACAATGGGGATATAGGGTGAAGATGAACTTACTTTGCATAGATGCAAATCAGCATGAACACGAACAAGTGTGTAATGCTTCTGTATCCAATGATAAAAGGCCAATTGTATGGACAGCCTTCTGATCTGTGTATAAAAGAAGAATAGATTTGCTTAATAAATTGTCTTCACTGGATCAAGTTGTGGAGACCGTGCCCTTCATTGTCACAAGAGTCTTAATTTGATTAAGCACAAAAGTTTCTGTAAAGCCAAGCTGAGCTTGCTTGCTGAATGTTAAAATGCTGGCTGGGCAAATTAGTAACTAATCCATGTGCAATAACAGCCATATGCTTCTAGAAGTAATTAGCCCTTTGTTTGGATTCCAGGAGTGTTTGCTTAATAGCTTCAGTAACTCACTTCCCAACCAGATCAAAATTAATGTGCAGGGAAGTAACATTCAGATAAAATCAATCTTTTCAATAATAAGAAACTCAAATTTTGTTGATGTTTCTGAAGATGGCCTGAAATACTTCATTTTAGCTTTTCTGCATCTGAGAAAGCTGCAGTTATTTGATCAGGAATGAATAAGTTCCTTAGATCACTTAAAATGGAAAGGTGATATGAAAAAACATTTAGCAATAGAAAGAAGTAAATACTAAAGGGATCTGCTTATTATAGTAAGCAAAACTTTGCTCAAATATTTTAAGTGGATGAAGTTTCCAAGGGAGAGATGAGGGCTGAGGTATCAGCCCACTGAGTGCATCTTCTCTGCCTTCGTGTGCTGGCCAGAGCCCACGCTTAGCCCCAGATTGTCCCTTGTACCTACATATCCATTGGACTTGCGGTGAGGAGGGTGGTCCATTTACAAGCAAGGGCCAATTTGCAGGATGAGTGTGTGGGATTGCTGGACCTCACCTAACACCATTTGTGTAATGAGAAGCGTCAGATTGGCAAGCTAGCTGCTGGCCCCAGCATCATTTGCTGAGCAGCACCAGGAATTTCTAGGGAACCAAAGCTTGTGTTGCCCGAAACCACTTACAAAACTGCCAGGCTCCCCTTTTGAGTAGTATTCCTCTCTCTCTTTATGCTGCTTTCTGCAGTGAAAGCTGAGAACTCTGCACCCCCATTTCTCCGAAACGACACACAAAACCTACCTCCATTTCTGCTCAGCAGCAGCCAGTGTTTCAATGACTCTGGAGTTCCTCATGTAAATTCCTTATAACCAGCAGGGCAGGTCACAGACCCCATGATTTAGTTCTTCACTACATGGTACCTGTCATGCTATAGACCAGCAGACAGTAAATAGCATGCAGTGTGGTATAATAGGGTGTAATACAGTTGTTCACAATGGTTTTGCCAAGGTAGACTCTCCTTTGGGAGGAATAAATTTAGATCCAATGGCAGGAGCATTTAGTGCTGAATTGCCTAGCCCAGAACCCAGAATGGGATTAGGAACATGTCTGCATTGCATATGGGGACTTCAGTTGATTCCATCTTCAATAAATAGTAACGTGTCACCACCTATGGTGGTTACTACCTACCTGCCCTGTCTTATTCTAAACTTGTGTCTAGAAAACATACCATCACAATTGTTTCCTGAAGTTCTTCCTTTGATTATAAGAAGTAAAATAGCAGAAAAAAAGTGCAATTTATGTTTCCCTTAGCAACTCTCAACAGCAGTTGAGCAGTTTATTTTTATGTCAGTGACTTATGCTAAGTCACTCCGGTATGCAGTGCTCAATAATAACCTTCTACTCAGAAATGAACAGAGGTTGGATGGGTCAAGACTGAAATAATTACATTTATGTGTCTGCATATCAGTAGCTACTGGAGTCTGAAGTGCCTGAGAAGCCTTCACAACTGAAATAGATCTACGTGGAACCAGTTGTCTGAGCCAAAAGGAATTTGAAACCTCCTAGGACAACTAGGAGAGTTGCACAGCAATAGTTGTGGACATACGATACATAGATACACGGATCATTAGGGGTTGGAAGGGACCTCTGGGGGCTGTAAAGTCCAACCCCCCTGCTCAAGCAGGATCGTAACACTTAAGACAGGTTACACAGAAATGCATCAAGATGAGTCTTAAAGGTTTCCAGAGAAGTAGACTCCACAACTGACCTGGGCAGCCCATTCCAGTGCTCAGTAAGACTTACAGTAAAGAAGTGTTTTTCTCTCATGGAAGTGGAAGTTCTTCTGTTCCAACTTATACTCATTGCCCCTTGTCCTATCACAGAGGTAAATGAAAAGAGATTGTCTCTTTCTTCTTGACACCCAGTATTCATGTATTTTTATACAGTGAGTAAGTCCCCTGTACCCTTCTCCTCTCAACTGAAAAGTCCCAGATGTCTCCAATCTCTCCTCATAAGGCAAGTGCTCCAGTACCCTAATCATCCTCATGGCCTTCTGTTGAACTCACAATCAAGTCTTTATGCCTCTAGAACTCGGGAGCCCAGAATTGAACACAATATTCCAGATGTGACCTCACTAGGGCAAAGTAGAAAGGGAGAAGAATCTCCCTTGATCTGCTGGACACTTTCTTCTTGATGCATTCTTGATGCATCCCAGGATTCCATTGGCCTTCTTGGCCACAAGAGCACATTGCTGTTCCATGGATAACTTATTGCCCACAAGAACTCTAAGATCCCTCTCCATGGAAGTGTTCTCCAGTAGATTTCCCCCAATCTGTATTGATGCATTGCATTGTTCCTTCCCAGTTCTTATTAAACCTCATTAATTTCCTCTTGGCCTATCCCTCCAATCTGTCCAAGTCTTCCTAAATGGCTGCACTCAGGTGAATCAGCCAGACCAACCAGCTTAGTTTCAAACTTGCTGAGGAGACACTGTATCCCATCATCAAGATCATTAATAAAGATATTAAACAAAACCGGACCCAACACAGATCCCCGAAGGACACCACTGATTACAGGTCTCCAGCTAGGCTCTGCACAATTAATCACCACTCTTTGAGCTCTCTTATACAGCCAGGTTTTAATCCAAGTTCTTCAATCCCACACTTCCTAAGTTAACAAGGATGTTATGGGAGACTGTGTCAAAGGCCTTATTAAAATCAAGATAGACCACATCCACTGGTCTCTCAGCATCCACCCATGTAGTCACAACATCATAGAAGGCTATCAAATCAGACAAACATGATTTCCCCTTGGTAAACCGGTGCTGACTACTTCTGGCTACCTTCTTGTCATTAATGTTCTTAGAGATAACCTTCAGAATGAAGTGCTCAATCTTTTTTCCAGGGATGGAGATGAGAATGACCCCTACAGATCCCTAATTCACAGTGGACATTGGAAATAAGCCCCATTCATCATAAAAACCTCTATAACAGCTGTCATTGAGATTCAAGTGGGCTTGAATAGCATTTTGGAAGCAGAATGGGTCCTTTGTCCAGTATATGCTTTGCTAAAGTATCTCCATATTACTTTGAGGATGACCCAGCAGTGGCATGGATTGCCCAGGGAAATTGTAGATTCTCTAATCTTGGATGTAATCAGAAGCAATCTGGACACAGTGCTCTGCAATTGTCTCTGAGTGATCCTGCTTGAGCAAGAGGAATTTGGCCCACATGACCTCTGGATGCTCATTTCAGCCTCAACTGTGCAGTGATTCTGTGATATTGTGCTCATCCATGACCTATCATCCATGACCTATCTTGAGGCTTCATGTGGCTAACAACAGGGCTTATTTTTCTAAGAGCACTATGTTCTGGTATCAAATATAGTCAATATAATGTATAATTATATATAACCATGTCTTAATTTCTCTAGGCTGGCTAGAAAAGCCATTTTGTCAGGTATTTTTACAGAGCTACAGCTTGAGTACTGGATAAATGGTGGCATATAAAGGAGAAAGCTCTGAAAAAATAAATGGAGAATATCTGCTATCTTGCAGGTTTTTAGGGCTGTGAACAGTTGTTGTATGCTGGAGAAGAAGGGACAAGAACCGTGCAAAGATGAACTTGCCAGCAATCTCCCACTTCATGCCTACCCTGCAGGCCAAGCTCATGTTCAAAATGATCTGCCTGGTAAATCCTGAGCCTATAAAAATAATGCATCTGGATTCTCTGCTTGAATGTTTAAATGCCTTTGGTCTCACAGCTAATCTTATGGAAAACGAGATGTTCCTTGACATCAAGATATCGATGTCAACAAGCAGCCTTTGCAGTAATAAGGCACTGTGGTGTGTATCTCCTACAACCTGTGATATAAAGATATAAAGCAATTCTAGAGACCTGTGCCTTGTCACCACTTGTGCTGTGACAGGTCCGTTGAAATGCCTCTCAGTCACAAAACCTTTTCTTCTTTTGCAGCGGAGATACAGAAATTTACTTGTCATTCAAATGATATATCACAGCTCCCCTCTTTTCACTTTTTCCTTGTTTTGAGTCATATTCCTTTCCTTTGCATTGCCTAACACCTTTTTTTTTAAAAAACTTCTGAAGCAGGCTACTCGTCAGTGACAGCTGTATTTAGAAACTGTGTCAACTTGTGCAGAAAACGTATGAAATGGCAATGTCCTGTTAGAAATATGTCGTTTGCCATATTCTTTGCTCCTGAGTGAAGAGACTCTTTCTTTCAGAGAGTATAAGTCCATGTTTTGCCGTTGGTAAACTGATTTTAAGCCCCCTTTGAATGTTGGCAGGAGCCTCTGTGGAAGAGCAAAGGGCACTTGAAGGCAAGTTCAAAAGAGCCTCCCAAAAAATGATCCAAACGATGTAGGGATCCTGATTCTTGGTTCAGTCATATGTGTGTGGTTTATTTGGCTTCAGTGGAATTACTCCTCCATTAGCAAAGAAAGGACCACTGTTAAGCTCATGAATACTAATTTAACATTAGCATATTTACATGTGAAAGCCCACTTGTACAGTGCAGCACAATAATGATCCTACACTGTTTGAAGTGGTCCCAAAGTTAGGTACTGTTTTATCACCCAGGAGCTCTCTTCAATGCAACCCGATTTCATGTTTTGCACAACATGAAGGCCTTTGGTTTGCCTTTAGTTGGGGGATACACTTTGTTTCCAAAATCAGTGTCTACAACTTGAGTTTTTCTTCTCTCAGGTTGACATAACCTGCTAGATTTAAAAACTAGCAGACCTGAAATATGCTGAACAGTCTAATTACAGCTGCAGATCAACACTAAAAACAAGGGGTTAATTTTAGCAGCAAGGCACTCTTGTCTGTATGCATATGTCTTTTCACTGGAAAATGAAACGGTAATTCACAGTTCATGCATTTTGGCATCTTGTTATTTTGGTGTTCATTTTCTCATTAAAGAGAATGTCTCAAAATCTCAGCATTTAATACTGCACTGGGTGTCCTTGTAAACCACCCCTGTTCTTAAATGGACTGGTCAGCTTGAATAGATAACTGGCAGTACTTTCTTTGCTCATTTTCCATTTGTCAAACTCTCCAAATTCATGTTGACTAGAATGAGTCTTCTGAATATGAAAAAGTTAGATTTCTGGCTGCAAAGCATGGAGAAAAAACTGCAGAAAGAATCCAAAATATGCTCCACATGCAGACGATGAACTGTAACAAAAAGCTTTACAAGTCCACATGTATGTGGGAATCTCCTGTGCTGCTACGTTGTAAAACGCTATGCGAACTCATCTAATTAAATTTGCAGAGCAGAAGAGAGCTGGTTTTTAACAAAACATGGCTATTAGGCACCCAGATTGGAAAGGTTCTCTTCTAGCCGAGCACATCACCACATTCTTTAGACAAATTGCTGCTCTGTGATTTTTTTTCCAGAAGTGATTAAGAAGAGAAGCACACCATGGTGTCCGTTTTCTGTATTTTCATAAACTAGATGTTGACTTCCTACTGACCTTACATTGCATACAATTTCCAAGAAGTGCTTTAACACAGGCATAAACTCTACCCTGTGTCAGAGAGTGCTGTGGGCATTTAATCAAGATTGTTGTGGGTTTTCTTAAATCCAGGGACATTAAACCATTAAAGCTGTCATAATTAGGAGTAAAGTATTTTAGAAGAAGGTTTACATGAGACAATTATAAATTTCAAAGCCTTCTCTGGGGTTAGATCTTGCTAGTAGATTTCAAGCAACTCTTTGCACAGTTATGGCATAAACAAGCCTGCAAACAGGGATGAGGTGCTAGTGCTAGGTTTTGAGTACTGAGTCATACTCTCTAGATTAGTCTGGAGCCAAACCAATGCCTTGGGAGAAAGGAAAGGGAATTTATTTTCTCAGGGCATAAGTTCGTATGAGGAATCTGTGGAGGATGAGTACAACATTGTCTGACCTCTCACTCCCTCCTCTGGTCCAAGAGCTATGGTTGTCAAAAAGTTTATCAGGAAGGAGATTTTGAAATTTGAAAGAAGAATCTCTGTATCCTAGGACTGCTGCTGGTAATAGAAGTCCTTTATGCATCTCCGTAGGCACACAGACTTTGAGCTGACCTTGTGCCAGCCTCTTTCCCCAAATACCCTGCCTGCCTGTAGTTTGGATGCACCACAATCAGCTTATCAGCATTTCTGTGGTGGTGGCCAAGCAATCTAAGTCACTGATGGATTTCCAGGGAAGGCACAGGTCTTCAGAGACAGCATCTGCAGAGATCATAGGGTTTGGGTTTTGGGTTTTTTTTTCAAAGAAACTGAGCTCTCCATCAGGAGCATTTCAGTTTGAATGAAATCATAGAATCATAGAATCATGAGGGATTGGAAGGGACCTTGAAAGATCATGTAGTCCAATCCCCCTGCCACAGCAGGATCACCTAGACCAAATCACATAGGAACACAGCCAGTTCACAATCCCCCTCACTACCCTATCATTCAGTCCACACTGCCTCAGTTTGGCCTTGTGGATGCTGTGTGAGACTGTGTCAAATGCCTTAACTGAAATGGTTGTATCACTCACGGAGCTACCTTTTGCTTTACGGTTCAGTACTGTGCCAATAGAACTAATGTGAATTTTGTCACTGCCAGAAAAGAGAGAAGCATTTTGCCTTTCAGAGCAACACAATTAATTCTAGTGTGCAGGCTGGCTTCAATTTTTAATGAGAAAATGGGAGTAAACAGAACAAAGAGTGTTCCACAAGTCCTGGATCCTCAATAAATGCAGCATAATGGTAGAGCTGAAATTAATGCTATTTTTCACAATTAAAAAGTTTTAGAGGGGTAGGCAGTCTGAGAAGACTGCAGGAACTACAGCCAAACTAATTTCTTCTTCCTGGTGGTTTGTACTTTCTGAGTGTCTGAGTTTTCAATTGATGAAGCACTTTTACTCCAAGATGGGAAGATTTTGGATAGTCACGTTAGGCTGATGTTGTGACCTTTTTGTCTGGTTCAATGCAGTTTTGAAGATGTATTGTTCAAACTGAGACCTCATCCACTTTTTGTATCTGGCAGATATCTCTGTGGGAAAAGGACTTTCTCGTCTGCCAGAATTCACTGGGTAGCCCTTGAGCAGAAGGATGAACTGTGACACTCTGGAGAAAGAGAAGCAAATTCAACTTAGACTGTAGGAAACACCTTTGGCCACTTAAAGACATGCAAATCAGCAAAAACCTTCCAATTTAATCTTGTTTTTCAAATTGGAAAAGATTATGTTAAGCTGCCTCAGGGAAAAATGTTGGATGTTCAGGCATCACTGCACACAGAAATCAAAGCATCTCACTAATAGATTTAGAACTGCTTTACAACAAGTACTTTTGGGGTGTCTAATGAATTGAGAAAACATTTGGCACTTGAGTGATGCAAGTGTGATCCATCAACTTAGGATGCCTGCAGACAAGTGCTTGCCTGGGCCTCTGTGTGTCTCCTAAATCCATGCTGGGACTTGTTTCCACTCAGCAGTTGTCTTAGCCCTTGGCCTAATTGTAACAAGGATCTCTAGAGATCTGTATCACAAGAAGTGATGGTAATTTTCCCAGTGCTTATGAGTATAGTATTTGCTGCTTATTTTGCTGTCAGTCAGAGACGGTGTCTATGCCCTCTACGATTGCTCAGTTTCTGAGAGGACTGCAAGAGAGAGAGGGCTGCCCATAGCCTGGCTGCACACAGGTCTTTGTTTAGCTTTGTATGAAGAAATGGAAAGGGAAATTACTGTTAGAAATGATCTGACAGACCACCCAAATCTTTGATAAAATACAAAGATTTATTGGTTGTGGTAATAACAAATGAGCAAGCAGCTCTGGGTGTGCATGGTGAGTTAGTCACTCCACCAACACGCACAATTACAGCTAAAGGCAGCAACATTTTATACCTTATTTCATATGTATTATCACTTCAAAGGATCCCCTACTATCAGTCTTCTCTTTGTTCACATCTCCACTTCTTAGTGAGACCCCGATCCAAAGATGAGGGAGACAATGTTCTTGGCCTAATCTGAATTAACAGTGATCAGCTCCCCATACATTGCACAACACCTTGCAGGTCTTAGATTGCTCAGCCTCCCCCCCCACCCTGTTTACCCTTTGTCCTGCTNTTTGTCCTGCTGAGTTTCACTGTTTATTTTGTTCATTCAATAGTTTTCCACAATGACAAGAGGGGATATTGCTTTTACCTTAATAATATAACATCTCACAATC
>VZRI01014061.1:0-10226 GCA_013397515.1 Upupa epops | reverse complement strand
ATATTTCTATGATTCTATGATTCGTTTTAACTAAATTGACTTTAGGACCATCCACTGTATTTCTCCTGAGCATAGCTTTTGATGTCTATTATGCTATTCAATGTCCCCACTGACTTGGTTTCATAACAGTTAGCAACGTAGTGTAAGCAGTCCTTCCAAAGAATCGAGAGGCACCGTGTCTTTCTTCTCACAAGCAACGAGTGACAGCACAAGAGGAAACGGCCACCAGTGGTACCAGGGGAAGTGTAGGTTGGACATTAAACTTCTTTATTGAAAGGGTCATCAGGTGTTGGAACAGGCTGCCCAGGCTGGTGGTTGAATTGTCACCCCTGGATGTGTTTTTAGGTGTGTAGGTATGGAGCCTATGGACACGGCTCAGCAGTGGGCATGGTACAGTTAGGCTGATGGTTGAACTCAATGACCTCAAAGGCCTTTTCCAAGCTAAGCAATTCCGTGATAACTGGTACTGCAGTTTGTGTGCATGCAACTAAAGTTATCATAAGCTGCCACTAATTCCTAGTTCTGTGAGCAGTTCCTTTCTCTCTGCCCAGATGAGATGAATTAGTAAATGAAGTTGCTTCCACAAAACAGGGACAGTGTTTGTTGAGGAAACAAATCATCTGGGATTCTTTGGCAGTGCTAAGAAAGTATGAGAAGTGCCATCATCATGCTTTGAACCTAAGAGAAACCTTTCCTCACTCCACAGGATATATGGCTTAGAAAGGCAGTCACTTGGTGATACAATTTGTGAGTAGCTCCTTGGCTGTTTGAAAGATGTTGATGGTAGGCATTGAGCTTAATTTGCCTTAGATTTGTCCTTGACTCAGAAACTGCTAAAGCTGTTGTTTACGTAGAGCGCTGCTCCCCTCTCCTCCCCTTCCTCCAACGTAATTCTGCATAAATAGGACCAAATCCACTGTTTTGTATTTGTTAGTCAAGCAAATGATCCCCAAAAGTTTTAGTAATGCAGTTAAAACCAGATATGAGCACTGCCAGTATCCCCCACCATCCTGCCATCTGCCATATGTCCAGGCTAAGATTTTGGATGCACCTACAATACAGAATCGTAACATCCTCATGGCTGGAGAGGACCTCCAGGATCATCAAGTCCAGCCTTCATACCAACAGCTCCCTAACCCCTAGACCATGGCCTCAAGAAGTTGAAGCTTTGTGATGGGTAAGGTTAGAGAATATACAGTCCACTTGGCCACTTGAGGGCACTTTAAACAACTCTGGTAACCAACAGGCATTTTTAAGTCACAAGCTACCTTAAAAATACCTTCCTGTTACACTTCAAAGGGAGCCAAGGGCTGAGGCCAAATGTCTGTCTCCATTTTTAGTCAGCTCATGTACTAATCATGGTGCTATGTGCTTCTGCAACTAGCCCGCCTGGTCTTGTGTGCAGCTCACTCAGGTGTCAGCTCTGCAATTGTAGGCTTGACCTGTTTCATCATGCGAATTAGGAACCTGATAGACAGACAATACCCCTTCTTTCTACTAGGGTTTGTGTCTAAACGATGTGCCGATGCCGTTTGTGAACCTGTTCACATCAGCTATAAACCCCACAGTGATTTCTACTTAGGCTCAACTGGTCTCTAGTCTACAAGATAGTGTAAATCTTGGTGGAAGAGACTGGGAAGATGACTCCACTGAGATTACAACCAAGGTTTTTTGTGCTAGTGGTACAAGTTGCCATGTAGCACAGGTAAACTACTTGTGTGTCACTGCCAAAATCACAGAGTCATTAGGGATCGGAAGGGACCTCGAAAGATCATCCAGTCCAATCACCTAGACCAAGTTGCACAGGAGCAGAGCCAGGTGGGTCTTGAATGTCTGCAGAGGAGACTCCACTGCCCTGGGCGCCCATTCCAATGTAAGAAGTGGTCCAAACTGGTTGTAATTGGTTTGTGTGAAGCAGCATGGGTAGATACATGCAGTGAGGTTCTTGTGCATCAGCCTCTAGGTGAGATGCCTCCTGCTATCTCTCTTCTCCAAAAGAAGCAGCATTTCCCCAAGTGCTGTCTAGTGCTTTACTAACGGATTAATTGACTGAACTTTGCTGTCTGGAGTCCTGAATTTTGTTTGAAGCTTCGGCTAACAGCCTGAGCATTCTAAAGAATGAAAGATGCCTTCCTCTCAAAGGGTGCTGTGATTTCTGAGCCAGACAGCAGTGCAGAAGCATGCTCCTGCATACCCTGGCAACTCTAAAGACGTTTTGCATGGACAATGCATCTTGCTTTGCATGGACAATGCATCTTCATTTATTCTCTGCGGGGTCAAACCCTCCATTAAAAATTACAAGTCAAATCAAGAGATTACAAAGCCAGATTTTAAAATGCCTCAAAAATAGTTCAAGATCTCTACTTGAGGCAGCTGTGTAATCCTCAAGGGCTGCTATTTTAAGGTTAATTCCAGAGACACAGTGTTGTGGCTGGTTATCAGGAGAGTGGTATTTCTGGACCATTTTGACATGACACTGATAAAAGGAAAAGACAACTTAAAATAGCTGTTGCTATCTCCTCCTGTTCAGATTTCCATGTACTCATGGTTTGTACCAGCTCATTTAAAACCTGTACTTTAAATATGTTTTAGCTATTTTTAATAAATGTAATTAGAATCCCACGTACAATAATTAGTATTGATTTTTCATGCAGAGTATTCTTCAGGGCAGGGTGTATACACACATACTCACACATCTCTCTCCTCTTCCTCCTCTATAAGGAAGTGACTAGTCAGCTGCTCTAGCAAAATGACTTGCTTGCTGGCTACATAACCCATGGATAAATAGACCCATCAATCTAGACATGGTACATGGAAAAGACTGCAAGTAGTTTCATAATTTGCTGTAATTTTACATTTATTTTAATAACTTTATTGTAAAAATGCAAATCGTGGCATCATAGAATCGTTCAGGTTGGAAAAGACCCTTGAGATCATCAAGCCCAACCAATAGCCCTACTCTACCAAGTTCATCACCGCACCTAAAGGATCTTGAAACACATCCAGGGATGGAGACTCAACCCCCTCACTGGGCTGCCTGTTCCAGTGACTACTCTTTCAGGGAACAAATTTGTTCTAATGTCCAGCCTAAACCTCCCCTGGTGCAGCTGCTCTCTCCTGTTCTATCACTAATTACCTGTGAGAAGAGACCAGCACCTTCCTCTCCACAGTGTCCTTACAGGTAGTTGTTGTTGGTTTATATGGTTTGGTATGGGTTTGTAAGTTGTTCAGTCAGATCCCATTGAGTTATAAACTCACAGACTTTTTCAGTAGCATGAAATAGTGGGGTAGTATATAAAGCAGCCTGGTATTTATTGTACTTGATAATAAACGATGAGCTCAGTAAAACCCAGCTCTCCCTCACAGAACGCGCTTAGTACGTGGACAGCTTTTCCCTTCCACGGTAGCAATAAGCAATCACAACTATCTACATCAAATTTTAAGCAGTTAAGTATCTAAAGGCATAATTAGGAGCCATAAGAGAGATGCTGTTTGTAAGCGTGGGAATAAGGGTTGGAACTGGGAAGAAAACGTTGCCATCTCTGCTGTATTTCCTGGAAGTCCTCGGCTTTTCCCTATGGCAGTTCTACCTAGCACTGCAAGCTGTTCTTCAGCGTTGGCACCATAAGGAACCCGTCACTGCTTTCCAAATGGCAATGCCAGTAACAGCCAGACTGGCTGCAGGAAGGTCACAACAAGCTTTTAAATGTATTTTTACAACGGTTTAACACTAGGGTTTACTTTGTCACCATAGACTTTTGCATTCAGTGTGCTAAGGTGGACAGACCATACTAGGGGCTGGAATGGGGTACTCTCTGTACATTGCTAATACACAACCTTCCCTTTAAAACTATGCATTCGTGTTCCTCATCACTCTTTCATTCTGTTACATTGAAGGATCGCCAATACCTGTGGGCATCGATGTGCAGGTAGAAAGCATTGACAGCATATCTGAAGTTGACATGGTAAGTCGGTTAGTAGATCTGGAATAAATAATCTCAGCCAAAATTCAGGATCTAAGAAACACCCTCCTGGATGAGATAGAATAGTACAGTTAAAGTTAGCAAACCCTTAAAGCACGCAAGCCATGCTCGTCTAAAGTAGCGAGTGTTGTATAAAAGCAGGCGTTGAACTTCTCCCTGGGCAATTAGAACAGATCAGAGTGCATAATGCTCTGACTTGAGAATGTGAACCATTTAGGAAGCCCCATGGGCTTCCACATGAGCTCTTCCTGTTCTGCATGTGAGATGATGAGTCTTCATGCCCTTTGCTAATGCAGATCTGAGTATTCCCATAATTTCTGGCATGGGTGGAAGTGTGGCCATAACAAGTGAAAATAGACGAATCAGTTCCAGGAACAATCCTGGGAAGGAGGTGCCTTCACTGCAATCAAGGACTCAAGGACCTGTAGCACTGGAATGCAGGCTGTTCATTCCTCAGCTGAAACTGTCACTAATAATGCTCCCAGACATGAGTGCCAAGTGTCTCTGTCCTGGAACAGGACAAGTTAACGCTGCAAAGAGATCTCATTTACAATATCTTTCCACAGTGAATGTAGCTCTAGTTACAGGTGCTTGGTTTGCAGTGGGACTGTCAGTGTGGACATCCTGCATTCCTTTGCAAAGCTACCCATATCCTAAACCCCTATTACAGGACATAAAGTCATGGTAAAGGGGAAGCCTGATGTATCTGTACAGTATTCTTATCAGAAGTGACAGTTCTACCAAGATAAATGCTCTCTGCTTAATATTGCTAAAGTTATAGAGGTGAGCACAGAGCAGTCAGGCTGTGCAGAAGCTCAGGCAGGGTTTGCAGCGTTGCCTTAATCTCCTTCCACCTGTATATTTGCAGTCGTGTTATTCCTCTAAACAGGACGACAAAATGGATTTTACAAATTGACCTAGTGCTCAAGAAGAACTCAAATGAATCCCTTTGTGAAGTAACCACAGTCCGTTCTGGGAAACACTGGGAAGGTTTCCACAGGAAAACCCTTCTTGTTTCCCTTTGGTTTTAAAGCTTCTGATTACTTCACTGAGGGCTCAGTCATGCAGCCCACTGAAAACTGCTGGAGTGTTCTCTAAGTTTGAATGAAGTACGAACCTCCGCCTCAGCCACCAGTAGCAAGGCAAACAGCCAGTGTCTCAGAGATAGTTCTCCTCTATATTTAAACTCAATGAGTGGCATTTGATTGCTCTCATTGAGGATCTACCAGATGATGCCCAGAGAAGAAACTGATCCTTTGCATGAGCTGATTACTTTGTACTGTTTTCTATTGTGTGTGAATAAAACAAGCATTGTCTTCTTTTATTTTTAATTAAACAAAGGACTTCACAATGACTTTATATCTCAGACATTACTGGAAGGATGAGAGACTTTCATTTCATAGTAACAAAAACAAAAGTATGACTTTTGATGGAAGACTGATAAAAAAGATTTGGGTACCTGATGTATTTTTTGTACACTCCAAAAGATCTTTCATCCACGATACCACTGTGGAAAACGTCATGCTCCGAGTGTATCCTGACGGCAACGTACTCTTCAGTCTACGGTAAGAACAACGTCCTCTTTGGAATAAAATACATGACAGTAAATGAGGGGAAACAGTCTGAACAGTGAGAAATTACTGGAGATATCTGCAGTTCAGATTCTGGTACTGGACCAGCACTAGTCCCTTGGCATAGATAAAGGGAACTGGTGACCTGTGGGGAAAGTCAATATAGGATTGATAATATAGAGAGAACATATTTTTCTGTCGTTCACATACTGTTTCCAGACACAGAATCCTGTCAGTTTTTCAATCTGTGATCCTCCCCCCTGTTCTGCTCTCCTGAGACCCTATCTGCAGTACTGCATCCAGTTCTGGAGCCCCCAACAAAGGAAGGAGACTGAACTGTTGGAAAGTGTCCAGAGGAGGGCCATAAGGATGAGTGGAAGGCTGAGGGCTGGAGCACCTCTCCTATAGGATCAGGCTGACAGAGTTGGGGCTGTTCAGTCTGAAGAAGAAGAAACTCTGGGCAGATCTTAGAGCAGCCTTCCAGTACCTGGAGAGGGCTACAGGAAAGCTGGGAAGGGGCTGTTTCCAAGGGCTTGGAGTGGTAGGACCAGAGGAATGGTTTCAAGTTGGAAGAGGGGAGGTTTAGACTGGAAATCAGAAAGAAGTTCTTCACCAGGAGGGCGCTGAGACCCTGGACCAGGTTGCCCAGGGAGGTTGTGGCTGCCCCCTCCCTGGAAGTGTTCAAGGCCAGATTGCATGGGGCCTTGAGCACTCTGGTGCAGGGGTGTCCCTGCTCATGGGACTGCTTTGTTGGCAGGACTTGTGATCCCATGCTGGAACAGTTTGATCCTGAAGCAGTGCACCTCATGGAAAGGACACACACTGGACCATTGCCTGTGAAAATTTTTCCCCAAGCCAAGTCTGTTTTGCCAAGACAGTAATTGCTGAGTGACATCTCCCTGTTCTTCTCTCAACCTGTGATCTTCTTGTTACATTTCTCTCCTTCTGTCCAGCTGAGGAGGGGGAGTGATCAAATGACTCTGGTGGACACCTGCTGTCCAGCTAGGGTCAACCCACCACACCAGGGATACCTGTAACCATGCATTAATCAGGGCTCCAGGTAGCCACAGAGAGCAGGTCGTTGCTGCTGATACCAGCAACGTTAGACAGGAATGTTGGGTTCCTGCAAGGAACTGGAAAATGAAATAGCGATTCCAAGACCAGAACAACAAGGTCATTAAATGCGTCTCCCTTCTATCTACCCACCATTGCTTCTCTTTATGAAGCAGATCCTGATGATGTAGCAGAAAGAGTTTCAATGGAGTTTTCTCCTGAGGCTGCTCATTGCCTCAGCGCAGAAGTCACAGCTCTCCAGTTTGTTGCTAATTAGTCCTCTGTGCACAGAGGTGATATTTCATCTCATCTGGGTGGTTTAATGATTTATGCAAGCGCTTGAGATTTAGTCTATGTCACAATTGTTCCAAAGAGTAATGTATTTATCTACCCTATTGTGAAAACATGCAGAAACACAACAGCACCCCAGCACTTCAAAATTGTGGATGTTCAGGACTCGGAATGAGCAGCAAGAAGCAATGGGGTGCATTTTCCTGCTCTATTCCTTTTTGTGCTTCATGGGAAAGAGAAGATCAGAGGAACTGCACTACCACGTTAAGGCTCGCAGCAGTGACTCTCCACAGGAGAGTATGACATGCATTCAGCTGGGGGAAGGAAGAGTGGTGAAGAGACTTGAGATAGGCAAACATATGCTGTCAGTTTGTTGTAGAGGTGAAGTGTTATTGAGACTAACAGCAAGAAATTGTGCACAATTAGTTACAGAGCGAAAAACCACAGCAGGCATGTGATAGGCAGGACAGAAATGGACAGAAAGGAAAGAGCACACTGGGAGGGAAGGAGGAAGCAGAGCTGAGGGACAGACAGTATGAATCCGTTTGCTCATTGCTTGTTACATTTGCTCATCCCCCTGTGATGAGAGCACTTGCTCTGCGTCCTGCACTCAGCTGCAAGCTGGTGCTCTTGTCCTCTCTGCTGCCACAGTTATCTTTCCCTGATCCTCCACACTACCAGGTAGTGTATATTGGGTGAGTCCTTCTTGCCCTGATAGGTGAGCTTGCAGCCAGCCTCTCCTTCCTGTGCCAGGGGACAGCAAAGCCCCAAACCTCCTGCAAACCTGTGGATTTCTTCCTGGATAAAGCCTGTATCAGTCCTTTTCATGCAGAGGCAGAGAAAGGAGTGGCCTAAAGGCTGATGAATGAAGGTTTTAAGATTATTAAGGTGGAACATCGCATTTCTAATCTGGGTGGTGCTAGATGTTCCTAGAGAATCAGATGTTCAGTAAAGCACCCTCTTTGTGTTACCCAGTTTTACCTGCAGTGGGTAGATTGTATTACAAATAATTGCCAGAAATCTGCGTAGTCTGCGGGTTTCCTTCAGTGTCTGCTATCCAGGATTTTCCTGAGGCAAAGCAAAACAGGACTGTAGTCTGGTTTTTTATCACCATTTTCTTGCTGTTCCCTGATCCTTTAGTCAATAGGTAAAAGAAACCACACTTGCAGCTGTAAATCTTATGCTTTAAAGATGGGTGTCCAGAGTAGAGCAACAAAGATGAAGGCAGTAGAGCAGCTCCCTTATGAGGAAAGGCTGAGGGAGCTGGGTCTCTTGAGCTTGGAGAAGAGGAGGCTGAGGGGGGACCTCATTCCTGTCTATAAATATGTGAGGAGTGGGTAACAGGAGGATGGAGCACAGCTCTTCTCAAGGTCATCTGGTGACAGGACAAAGGGCACTGGGTGCCAGCTGGAACAGAGGAGGTTCCCTATCAATATCAGCAGGACCTTCTTCCCAGGGAGGGTACCAGAGCATTAGAACAGGCTGCCCAGGGAGGTTGTGGAGTCTCCTTCTCTGGAGATGTTCCAGACCCACCTGGCTGTGTTCCTGTGCGACCTGGTCTGAGTGATCCTGCTGTGGCAGGGGATTGGACTAGATGATCTTTCTATCTATGATTCTATGTTTAAAACCTACGTGTTCTCACTGATTTAGTTTTACCTCAGTATCTTGATGCAATTCGAGAAGCATCTAAAAACATGTAGACAAACCTTGGCTCTAGGATTCTAACCAGCAGATTGATTTGGGATCTGACTAAAATGCCTGCACAGCCCTAAAACCGTGGGGTTTTGTTAGGTTTAATTCCTGTTTTTCTGTTCTTTTCTGCAGAATAACAGTTTCTGCTATGTGTTTCATGGATTTCAGTAGGTTTCCTCTGGATACTCAGAACTGTTCTTTGGAGCTGGAAAGCTGTAAGTTGAATTCATACATGTTCATACATTCATACATGTTCATACCTATGTGTTCTTACAGCACTGCTTGCTATTCACATTCCCTTTTGATGTGTGATGCGAATCCCTTGACCTGTTTGGGATCTTCCTAGAACTCAGTAAGCTTTGGGAAGACAGAAAAACCATGATGCATTCTTGCTTTGTTTCAACTGTATGGATATTCCAAGGCTTAAATGTGTTTGCTCTGCTCAAAGTCATGGGTGGGTTTTTTTAGTGAGGCAGAAAGCACAAGTTAAATGTAAAATGTGTTGCCAATATTTGTTCTCATGAAAAAAGACAACAAGTGCCTCAGTTACAATGATTGTCTGCTTTCTCATTCCCGATGCAGTTGTCTGTAGTAAGCTGTAGAGCTGGTCAACAAAAGGCTTTCTGTTTTGCTTTGAGATCTCAAAATCTATCCTTGTTTGGATTAGGAGTAAAACAGGGATGCTCCTTTGTTGTTTGGTCTTGGTAAAGGGAACAGACTGTGGTCAGGCAGTCTGCTCAGTGTGGCAGCTTCAAAGCTCCAACCCTATGTGCCCTATGACCCTGAGCAAACCCACGTCTGCCATCTGTGAGGTAAGATGCTGGCAGGGCACAGGACTGGGCTGCACTCGGGACAAGATAGAATATCATCACTGATAGTTTTTCCATGGCAACTAAGTGGGAAATTGATGTGAAGATATGTTTGTCTGGGGTGTTCCCATATTGCTTGAGTGGTCTCCTCTCACTAAGACAATAAAACAGAAGAGGTGATTTAGTCTTTCCTTTCTCACAGATGCATACAATGAGGATGATCTGATGTTATACTGGAAACACGGAAACAAGTCCCTGAGCACAGATGAACACATCTCCCTCTCTCAGTTTTTCATTGAAGAATTCAGTGCTTCCAGTGGACTGGCTTTTTACAGCAGTACTGGTATAGTAAGCCCTTGTCACTAGAAGAGGACACAGTCATGCAGAACATCTTCCACATTCAAATTCATTGCTAGTAAATTATTGCTCCTCCTGAGAGATCTCAGATAAAATAAGGCCTGTCAATACAGGAGCCCGTTGGCCTAGGTCCTTAGTTCTCTTTACATTTTCAGTGTAGCACTGATATTAGAAGAATCATAGAATCATTAGGGATTGGAAGGGATCTTCAAAGATCATCCAGTCCAATCCCCCTGCCACAGAAGGATCACCTAGACCAAGTCACACAGGAACACATCCAGGCGGGTCTGGAACTTCTCCAGAGAAGGAGACTACACAACCCCCCTGGGCAGCCTGGTCCAATGCTGTTACCCTCACTGTGAAGAAGGTCCTTCTGATATTAATATAGAACCTCCTGTGTTCCAGCTGGCACCCATTGCCCCTTGTCCCATCACCAGAAGAGGCCATCTGACAATAGGAACCTTAAAGAA
>VZRI01014060.1:12360-52277 GCA_013397515.1 Upupa epops | reverse complement strand
GTTGTGGGTTCAATAAATGCTTTCCTTTTAGTAAAAGTTGCTTCATTGCCTGTTGAATTCTCAGTGAGAGCTCGTTGGTGTGCTTGGATTGCAGGTACCAACCCAGAACTGATCTAGACCTTCATTCTAACCCAGGACTCAGCACTTTCATTGTATTTGCTCAGATGTCATTTTGAAATATCATTTATGAGGATAATATAGAGAATGACATCGATTGTGCAACTTGTACATTCGTCATCTTAATGGAATCTTTTTTCCAATCTTAAAAAAACCCACTGTAAAGTCAGAAAACACTCACATTGCAGCCTGTGTGTTTCTCGGTGCCTGCCATGTGCAGCCATGCTGTCAGAGTGGGTTTTATCCCTGAAATTCCTTTTCTCCCACTCAAGCAGAGGATCGTTTATTCATTTGTTCTCTTTTCTGAAGGTATTAGTGTTGCAATGTTTTGAACACCTACTATCTTCCTAGATGCTGTGTTTAAGCAAGAAACTTGGATAGAATTGTCACTTTAAAGAACAAAAGACCTTTGTACTTTACAAGATTTTACAAGACTCCTGGTGTTTGACTTAAGCAAAAAAAAAAATCTGACGAGCTAGAGGGAAATCGTGCTTCATTCTCAGCAGTTTTAGGTATTAAATGAGGAGGTTTCACACAAAGTCACGCAGATCAATGTGTTGTTGAGACATGGCTTTTCAAATTAACTGCTCATTTCAGTTTGAAGAAAACTCCTAGGCTACTGAGCTGACTTGGAAGAGCAGTTGAAACTGAAACATTGAAGAAGAATAAATTGTTTTTAAAAACGGAAGGTAAAACCACTGATTAACATTCTTAATTAAGGGAGAAAAAAAGCTTAATAGAAATATCTCTGTGTTCTTCTGGCACAGGTATCACCATGGTATTGGCGATAGTAATGTTGGCGAGTCCTGGAAAACTTGGTCCAATTCTGTATGTTTGCAGATCCTTGCATTTATTTAAATTGATTTAGTGCTGTAGTTGTACAACAGGGCAATAATATCCTACACGCACCTTGGCACAATTATAGTTTACCTTTTTTTGTTTTTTGATGGATTTGTTGGTTGGTTGGGGTTTTTCTATTAATATTTCATTAACTGCAGAAGAAAAAATGAAATCTCTTAAACTACTGATGGTAATGTTTTCCTTCCTGTAACTCTTCAGCTATTTCCACTAACAAGTTGATGGTTTCCTTGTTGAAATGCTGTGCTCTTTGTTGTGTCCATTCATTGCTCCATTCCCTAAATATATAGAGCAGCTGAAGACAATGGAAAAAGGATTGTCTCCCTTTCCATGGAGGACCAGTGCTCTTTCACTTCTCTCCTTGTTTACATGGTGGCCCATGTAATTCAAACTCAATTGCCACAAGAATTGTACGTGGGAGGAGGAAGACGAGTTTGATTTATATATGTTTTAAGGGTGATTAGCTCTCCAGTCCTGATTAAAGCTTAGCTGGAAATCTATTGGTAACAGTTTTAGGAATTGCTGGAGCTGAAATGAGGAATAGACCTTCTAAAGCCCACTTTTGTAGCAGAAATAATATTTACAGTTGAGACTGCAGATATGTGCTCCTTGTAATTTTGTGAGAGTAAGATATGAAAATACAAGTAGATTCTACATGTGGAAGAAATTTGTGTGGGTTTTTTTTTTCTGGAAAATTCAAGTTTTCATAGATAAAACATTATACACGTGGTATTTTTAAGCCAATATATGCATACACACACATATAGTGTTTTACAACTAAATAAACCACAGCTACTTTAGAGCTAGCTTGCATTTGTTAATATGTGCAAACTTGTGCTTTGTGGAGCAGGGCCTCACTTGACATCTGCTCTGGTTTTGGGGTGGGAGAGGAGGTTGGTGATTGTTATGCTCTTTTGTTCCATTACTGTCCAAGCTACTGCAGGTGCCTGTGAAGCCTCTGTTTTATTTGGCGGTCTTCAGAAGAATTAGAGCCTTAGGTCTTTTTCCATGATTGGTTGGAGGGATGGAATTCCCTTCGTGGAATACACAGTGAATTCCAAGGCCAGCATTAATGTTCCAAACAATTGGAAAATTGCCACACTGATACGGGGATAATCCACATATCTGAGTAATTGTTCAGACAATTTCATCCCTTAGTTTCACCAGTAGGTAGTTTTGTCCTCACAGAAATACCTAGGAGCTGTTTCTTATGGACAGATTTGCATGTCGACTCCCTTTTATCAATCAGTCTGCAGTGCAGTACGATGCTCAGATTCACTGGCTTTGGAAAATGCCAGAACTCTGTGTAGCCCCCAGACACTTCCCAAGATACCAGTCATTTGGGTATGA
Source organism: Upupa epops (assembly GCA_013397515.1). NCBI lineage: Eukaryota > Metazoa > Chordata > Aves > Bucerotiformes > Upupidae > Upupa > Upupa epops. The sequence goes on along the minus strand of VZRI01014060.1, from coordinate 49,952 downwards.
GGAGCCTCTGGTTGTCCATGAAGATCTTCACCTGTATACAGAGATTTCTTTTCCTACAGAACAGAAACAACTGTTTCACCTTATTTTGAATGTTTGGTAATTTTGGTGTGTTTTCAGTCTAAGGCAATAGCAGTAGCCCAGAGCTAAGCTTTTAAGAGACCAATGCTCTGCACAAGATGTGTGATGTAAAAAGACTTTTGTTAAACAGCCAAACATAGATTGTCAAATACTATGAAAAAAAATCCCAACTGTGTGTCTCTCCTATGAGGACAGGCTGAGAGAGATGGGGGTGTTCAGCTTGAACAGGAGAAGGCACCAGGGGGACCTGATAACAACCTTCCAATCCTTGAAAAGGGCTGTCAGAAGGCTGGGGAAGAGTGTTCACAAGGGCAGGTATTGATAGGTCATGGTTTGAATCTGGAAGAGGGCAGATTGAGACTGGACATGAGAAAAAGTTATTGAATCTGAGGGTGGTGGATTCCTGGAACAGGCTGCCCAGAGAGGTGGTGAAAGCCCCATCACTGTAGCCATTTAAAGTCAGGCTGGATGGGGCTCTGGGCAATCTGGTCTGGTGAATGATGGCTCTGCCTCTTGTAGGGGGTTTCATTTGGAGGTCTCTTCCAACACAGTGCTTCCTACAATTCAGTGATTTTTGTTACAAGCCTGTCTGCTTTGGTGACTACAGTCACATGTCCAGTAACAACTAAGTTACTAACATGTTAGTAACAACTGTAGGGTTTAGGTAACAACTATAACACAAATGTGCTAGTTAAATGGTAGCATTCAAGAGGGAATCTTTAAGCCCCACAACTTTCCTTCTTAGACACTGGAGATATTAATATGAGTCATCTTTAATAACAGTTGCCAGAAAACTCCTAGTCACTTAGCAAACTACCAAACTGGAGAACTGCTGCACAACTCAGAGCATTTGAGATGAACATTTAGAATAACAATGAGCATAGAATCCTCCCAGTTGGAGAAGACCTTCATGATCACTGAGTCCAACCACTGATGTCAGATGTTGTCCTAGGGAGCTTATGAAAAGGATGGTGTATGCAAGGAGTGATTTGCGTGGGATTCTTTAGTCTCTGGACTTGCTCATTTTCAAACTTGGCTACAGTTGGTGGGTTCTGTTGGTGGTGCTGTTGTCTTCAGCAGAAATGATCATCATTCAGCATCATGTTCACAAGAATCTCACTGCTGACTTGCCCATATGTGGATCAATCATGGATTAATTCATTATCACAACTACTCTTTTCTGCTTCCCCTGGCATCTTGCTCCTATGAACCAGAGAGCAGTTAGGATACCTGTGCTGCAGTTAGGATACCTTTCCTTCCATTACCAAAGGTGTACCATAAAAGAAAACCAGTGAGCTGAGTAGACTGCTTCCTGGACTGCAGAGAGGAATATGGGGACTGTACAGAGTGTTGTTACTCTCCACAAGATCCCAGTGTGACGTGGAACAGAGAGCAGGATGCTTTTTTCTGACCATTTATGTGATTGTGGTGTTGAGCAAAATACAGCAGCCACGTTCTCCTTTGAGCTGTGAGTGTTTTCAGGTATTTACAAATGGTATAGAAAATATGAAATGTGAGGTGAGAGCTGACACCCTTCTTCAAATGGAAGCAAGGGTTTTTTTACATCTTAGCAGATGTGGAAGGCAAGTGCTCATTTCCTAACCTTGGGAAGAAGGCACTTGATAGGGGAGAATATCAAAACAGATACTTGCTGAACCAAATGGAATATAATTCAGCCAGAGGTTAAAGAAAGGACATTTTCTTGCCTTGTTGGCTGGAAAGAGACAGTGGAGCCCTAACACATAATTGTGTTCTGTGCCAGTAAAAGGAGCCTTTTGGTGCTTTGGGAATGGAAAGCGACATTTTTCTTGCTCATGAAAGAAGTACAGCTTCACATTAAACCCATCCTGCAGTGCTCCCAATGTAAATAGAATTAACATGAACTGAATTGTTATCCACACAATGTCCCCAAGGAGAAATGATTCACCAAGACAACAGCACATCCTAATTTTAAGGCAGGGATAATGATTCTGGGGTTTTTTTCTTAATGCAGCTGGTATAGCTGTGTGTGTGTGTACACGTGTATGAAAACAACAAAGGAGAGCCATGTATTCCTGTTTCATCCTTCTCTTTCGTTCTTCTGGCTGTTATTTTTCAGTTGAAGAAAGGAAGCTGAGTTAAATGGAGTCCTTGTGAATCTCTTCTTGCCAAGCGCTGTAGTGGGGTGCTCAAAGTCATGTATTAGGGATCTGATAGAAGGGCTGGGAGTTTAGGGAATTTATTTAAAACAATGGAGCATGACGTGGCTTTATTGCTCCTGACTCGTGTACCCAAGGTAGGGTTGTAGTCATTTTGGTCTCCCTTGACAGTCACTGGACTATTGATGTCACTTGTTGGTTACTTGGCAGTCACAGCTATTGGTGTCCTTCTGAAGGTTCATCTTCCAGCCAGCATCTAAGCTGTACAGTTAGGCCACTTGGTTTCTTAGACTCCTTTTTAGTTTCTTCTAGAGGAGGAAGAATTGGTGGCAACAAGCTCGCATTTAAGTTTAAATTAAAATTAGTTATTGCAGAATACTGCTTTCTGAAAAAAAAAAAAAAAGAATACTCTGCTTCATTCCCTCTTGTAGTATTCTTTAGAGTGTTAGTGGCACCTACAAACGGAGAAAGGACAGAGATACTGTACCAGAAGTACTACACTGAAAGAGGACGTGGGCAAACAGGAGTTGGATGTTAACTCTTCCTTGAAGCATTTGGGTTTTTTTATCCTGTCTAGGAAATGCTAAGAGGTCCTACTGAGAAAGTGCTTTATAGACTCATAGAATCATTAAGATTGGAAGAGATCTCCAAGATCATCCAGTCCAACTGTCAACCTAACCCCACCCTACCCTGTCCACTAAACCCTGTCCTCCAGGGCCACAACTACTTGTTTCTGAACCCCTCCAGGGATGGTGAATGACCCTTCCCTGGGCAGCCTGTTCCAACTCCTGACCACTCTGTCAGGGCAGAAATTTTTCCAGATGTCCAACCTAACTGTCCCCCAACACAACTTGAAGCCATTTCTTGTTGTCCTAACACAAATGACTGGGGAGAAGAGACCAACCTCCACCTGTCTACATCCTCTATTAGGTAGTTGTAGACAGCAATAAAGTCTCACCTCAGCCTCCACTTCTCCAAATGAAGCAACCAGAGTTCTCTCAGCCTCTCCTCATCAGACTTGTGACAGAAGGTCTTGTGTAGCAATGGTTTTCTAAATACAACATCCTCTTGTTTCCAAGAAATATTTTGAGGTAGAAGTGACTCTTTTACAGTGAGGTAAGGATTTTTTTGAATACATCCATCCTCACTTGTGCTTCAGGGCAGTTGCTAAAGTTCTTGGGTTTGCTCAACAAATGTATGGTCAGCAGTGAAACCCCACCTGACTCCATATGGCATTTTTGTAGCTGCCTAACAAGTTTTCCCTCATATAGAATTGCACATTAGCATGGAACTGTATGGCCAACTCCTTTATAAAGCTGTAACAGACATGGCTGGATTCCCATGTCACTCTTTCACCATGATGGAAAGCAGCTCTGAAAAGGAAATAATTACCTAAATTAGCTGTACCAAGAGGGTAAAAATAAGCTGACTTTAAAAATGGGCAAGAATATTTTGCTTGCAATTTAATGTGTTCAAATTGTTTAAATGTCAACTCAGTGCCCACTATTAATGTATTTTTTGCAGACAAGATGCTACATTTTACAGGAGAATTACTTATAAAGATGCAGTCAAGAGGCTACTGGCAATGAGAGCACAGCCATACTAATAGGCAGAACATACAAAAATATCAATAATTCTTAAAGAATAGAGGAAATCATCCCCTCTTCTAAAGCCCAGACAATGGAAAGGGCTGTTATAAAAGACTGTTCTTTCACAAACACCCAAGAGACATAATTGTACAGTTTTAGTCTTCAGTTTCCTTCTGCAGGTGAGCATTGAGATGTAAAGTTAGGGAATATTACTACACCTCAGTGCCGGCACAGTGTGCATTGTCCTAATGACAATGGTGCTGTCCCTTTGTGAAAAGGTGGTAGATGGAGAACTTCAGTTAATATCTGTCAGGAAGGCTCCCACAGATGGGTAGATGTGCAACATATTTCCGGTTTGCATGACAGAAGACTTCTGCTGCTTGCAGGAGAAATTTCTAGTAAACATCCATTACAAAGGTTTCTCTGTTGAAAAGAGATCAAAGGTTCCATTCAAAAGCCCTCTGAGGTTTCAACTGTGCCTTTTCCTAGGTGACAGGCTGATACAAGCTGGTTCTCAAGGGGTTGCATCAAGGCATAAATCAGCAGCAATTCCAACCCTGCCAGATCATAGCGTTATCATGAACAGAAAGAAAATCAATCTGACACCAGCTCAAGTAATAGCAGTTGTGGGAGTCACAGGATCTAGTACAAGTCCATGGGGAGAGGCTGCTTGTCAGAACAATGGCCCTCAGTGAAGACGCTGAGGACACTGACAGACATCAAAGGAGTAGTGAGATCAGTTTGATGGTGTCAGTGATGCAAATAGCAACCCTAAGTGATACTTCAGATGAAGATGATGCAGGTGGTGGTCTTGTGGCCAAGCAGCAGTCAGGACTTCTTGCAAAAAAGGATTTCAAATGCCTGAAAGGCTTTTTAAGTTTAAACTTGATGTCAGAACTGCTTGATGGTTGATGGTATTTCCTTAGAGTTAGAAAACAAATTATTTAGGAAAATACAGAAGAATTTACTCTCTCCGTGTATTGAGTGACTACATAGAGCTGCTTTCATGCTGCTGAGGTACCTTGTTTGAGTCCCCATAGACTTTCAAGACACTGAACAGGGCACAGGCCCCTTATATAATGAACCAAGATTTTGAGAAATAGACATGTTGCTGAAGCAGTGCTGCTTCTAGAAACCCTGGAAGTCCTAAGACAGCAAAAACAAAATACTCCAAAAGGTCAGAAGTCTAAATGTGAACAAGCCACAGCAAAGCAGGAAAGTCAATACTAGAGGGATTCTGGTAATACTTGAGACAACACATCCCATAAGAAGTGGTCAACTGGAGATGGTGAACTGGTGTCAGTGGTTTGTTTCACAGATTTGTATTAGGTGGAGTTTTCTGGGATTACAGATTGCTGAGGCCCCATGAGGTCTACCACAACGTCTCGTGGGATCTTTCTCAGAGAGAAGGATGTCAACATGTGTAATGGTATAATGCCGGAAAACAAAACCTACAGGGAAAATTCCCTTCTTGTAACTTTGTTCACTGCAATGCAAACTGATAAGATACGTTGTCTCATCAAGTGTGACGTCTCTTAGGCTTCTTTTTATACTTTGACAGTTGATAAATACTCTGGTGAATAAGTCTAGTTTGTTCAGTGAAGGCCTGTATTCTCATATAGAAACAGTAAAAGTGAAAGTGTAGACAAGATTGACAGCTGGATGTTTTTCAGTGCCACTGCCGAGGCAGCCGAGTCTCAGTGACAATCTAATACTTGCTCTGTGTTTCAGATGTTCCATGGTATTGATGTCTTGTAAATTATCTTCAGGTGCTAACATTATTGTGCTACAACATTCAAATTGCTCTCTCGAATAATTAATAATATCTAAATGGAACATGTTCTTTTCAATTTTTATCATCTCTGAGCAACTAAATTGGATTTTAAAAATTACATTGTTTCTAATTAGGTCTTACTGGGTCTTCTTAATTAAGCACACAGTTGGAAAAGAGGCATAGCAATAATTATCTCAATTTGATGGCTATTCAATTTGTACTGTCAACAAATAGCCAAAGCACAATTCAATTCTTCTGTCACAACTGAATGAGTTCAATATTTGCTACGTATCAATGTGTCTTCAACCAGCATCCCTTCCAGAGAACAGTACTGCTTTGTCCTAGGTCAAATCATACATCATAGAATGGCCTTGGTTGGAAGGGACCCTCCAAAGGTCACCTAGTCCAACACACCTGCAGGGAGCAGGGATATCGTCAATGAGATCAGGTTGCCCAGAGCCCTGTTCAGCCCCACCTGGAATAGCTCCAGGTGCAAAACCTGTTCCAGTGTTCAACACTTTCTGCTTAAGAACTTCTTTCTAACAGTCCATTTCAATCTGCCCTTCTCTGATGTGAAACCGTTGCCCCTCATCCTATCACTCCAGGCCTTCAGAAATAGTCTTTCTGCAGCCTTCTTGTAGCCACCTTCAGGTACTGGCAAGTTGCTATCAGCTCCCCTCAGGGCCTTCTCTTCTCCAGACTGAACAACCCCAGCCCCCTCAGCCTATCCTCGCAGCAGAGCTGCTCCAGCCCCTTGATGATTTTCATGGCCTCCTCTGCACCTGCTCTATCAGGTCCCTGTCCTTCCTGTATTGAGGACTCCAGAGCTGGATGCACAACTCCAGGTGAGGTCAACCCAGGACAGTCACCTCTCTCAGTCTGCTGGCCATGCTGCTTTTGATGCAGCCCCGGATGCAATGAAGATTCCTGTTCTGCTACGTGCTCAGTAATCACCTGAACACCTCAGTATTGTGCTATATTGTTAGATAGTTGACAGCATTTGCATAAGTTGTAGTTTGAAAATCGCCAAACCATAACATAGAACATATATATGTTAAAAAGTGCTGTTTTTCACATGTTCAGTGCAGAAAAGCTCCAAGATGAAACTGTTTTTTTCATAGATCNCTTCCAGAGAACAGTACTGCTTTGTCCTAGGTCAAATCATACATCATAGAATGGCCTTGGTTGGAAGGGACCCTCCAAAGGTCACCTAGTCCAACACACCTGCAGGGAGCAGGGATATCGTCAATGAGATCAGGTTGCCCAGAGCCCTGTTCAGCCCCACCTGGAATAGCTCCAGGTGCAAAACCTGTTCCAGTGTTCAACACTTTCTGCTTAAGAACTTCTTTCTAACAGTCCATTTCAATCTGCCCTTCTCTGATGTGAAACCGTTGCCCCTCATCCTATCACTCCAGGCCTTCAGAAATAGTCTTTCTGCAGCCTTCTTGTAGCCACCTTCAGGTACTGGCAAGTTGCTATCAGCTCCCCTCAGGGCCTTCTCTTCTCCAGACTGAACAACCCCAGCCCCCTCAGCCTATCCTCGCAGCAGAGCTGCTCCAGCCCCTTGATGATTTTCATGGCCTCCTCTGCACCTGCTCTATCAGGTCCCTGTCCTTCCTGTATTGAGGACTCCAGAGCTGGATGCACAACTCCAGGTGAGGTCAACCCAGGACAGTCACCTCTCTCAGTCTGCTGGCCATGCTGCTTTTGATGCAGCCCCGGATGCAATGAAGATTCCTGTTCTGCTACGTGCTCAGTAATCACCTGAACACCTCAGTATTGTGCTATATTGTTAGATAGTTGACAGCATTTGCATAAGTTGTAGTTTGAAAATCGCCAAACCATAACATAGAACATATATATGTTAAAAAGTGCTGTTTTTCACATGTTCAGTGCAGAAAAGCTCCAAGATGAAACTGTTTTTTTCATAGATCTTACTAAGTGTTGTCACCTAATTTTGAACTCTTGACCCCCAGAAATTAATCATAACAGTGCAGAGCAACCTGAGCTTCCATTGTCAATATATCCATCTGAAATATACTCTTTAGTAGAAAGAAGTGCCTAGTACGTACTGGAAATGTCCTTTACAGTGGGAGGAAGCTCAGTTGTCCAGTCATGCTTGAAGATGAGGTGAAACACCCTTTTTTCAATTCTTTCCTCTTTTTCTGTGCCTTTTACTAAGAAAATACTGTTTTGACTCATATATGCTCCTAGGCTGAAAAACAGGTGCTGAGCAATCCATGTAGGAATATTGACCCCATAATCTCAACCTACGCTGTTATAGGTTAAATTACTTCTTTCCCCATATTGTCTTTGCTGTACTGGTAGGAGTTGAGCTGTAAAGGCACTAGATGATTGCTCATGTGCTCTCTACACATCAAGCACTTGGCTACTTTTACAGAAGCCCAGACTTTTCAATGTTCTGCAGGACTCCTAGCTGAAGCACCAAGATGCTGGGATACTTTTCACAATGTTTTCATCATTTGAAATTAAAAGTTGGTCCCAGGAGCTAACCTGCAATATAATCAGGAATCCAATTTCCTGGAGTATGGTTCTTCAGGTAGACTTGAAGTTCAGGAGATCCTCTGAACCTGCCCAGGATGTATCACCACGAATCAGGAATGCACTTTCTTCCACAGCCATAGAGCCTGATCTTTTGCACTCAATCCTTTATTACTGGTGCTCATTAATGTGAGGAGATGTGTTTCCAAAAGAAAGCATTAGGCAGCTGTGTGATTTTTACAGTTGGTGGCAATTCTCCAAGTGAAGTGAAGGACATGTGTTGGCCAAGAATTCTGCATCTCCATTGAGTAGCTGACATAGCGTATGTTTTTCCATGCACTTCCAGTCTTACCATATGCCACCAAATACTACCACAAGCTGACTTGTTTTACAGTTTTATTCTGTAGTGTCTTTTCTCTGAAACTTTAGATAAATGGAGCTACACTCTGAAATACCTGAACTAGACTTAAATTAGTCTTTGACTAATTTAAAATTAATATCATTAAATGTGAAAATGAACCTTATTCCACTTCTGTCTATCACAATGACAGGGATAATGTATAAACAGAATGTGTTAAATCCATTAAAACCTACATTTTGCATTTACGTATACAATACGGTATGATCTGCAAGACCTATGTTGTCCCACAGTTTTCTTTTATCTCTGCATATGTTGCTGTCAGGAGGTACTTCATAGAATCATGAACTTGGAAGGGACCTCCCCTGGTCATCCAGTCCAAATGCCCTCAACTAAATCAGGTTGCCCAGACCCTTGGAATAGCTCCAGGGATGAGGCCTCATCCTCCTTCCTTGGCAACCTGTTCCAGTGTTCAAACCCTGTCCTGCTAAAGAACTCCTTACTAACAGCCCACTTCAGTCTTCCCTTCTCTGATGTGAAGCCATTGCTCCTCATCCTATCACTCCAGGCCTTTGTAAACAGTCCCTCTGAAGCCTTCTTGTAGCCCCACTTCAGGGACTGGAAGGTCACTGAAGTTCCCCCTGGTACCTTCTCCAGACTGAACAACCCCAGCTCTCTCTCAGCCTGTCCTCATAGCAGAGGGGTTCCTACCCCCTGATCATTTTCGTGGCCTCCTGTGGACCTGCTCCATCAGGTCCCTGTCCTTCCTGTACTGAGGGCTCTAGAGCTTTCTCATTTCCTGTAACTGCTCTGTAAAATAGAGAATTTTCAGGATGACGTGGGGGTAGTCTTTGTTTGTAATAGCTAAACAAATATTTGAGGGACATAGTTTTGAAGGTGGTAGGCAGAAGGTCAGAGTATTTTTTCCTCACTATTGCATTTCTCAAAGGTTTAAATGAAGAGCATTTGTTTTGGGTTGCCTTTCATATTTTGCAGGTTTGTATTTCAGAGAAGGACTTGTAGAATAAAGGTACCGTTATTTTTGCCTTCAGCCATCCAGAGCTGAAATACCTGCTCAGTAGTCCATTTATGAAACCAGTGATCTGAAAAGGTAATAAGCAAATGGTAGCTTTCAGATAAGGGGAAGAGTTGAAAAAAAAGAGAAATAAATATAGGAGAGAGCTGAGGAAAGGTGGAGCTGGGGTTTGTAGCTCAGTGAATGTCCTTCTGAGAATGAAAAACACAATTACAGACGGCTGGCTGCCCTTTGCAGTTAGGTTTTGAATGTATGCAAGCATCATAAGTGCAGTTACATTTTCTTTCTGTGTGGTTTGGGATACCTGGGTGTTGGACACAATGCTTAATTGAGGCCAGGAAAGGGTACAGATTTTCATGTTCTCGTTTTTGCACTCTTCTGGATGGCCCTGTTCAGCTACATGATGCTCATTACATTCTGTATTCTGACCTCTCTGAGTCTGGACTTACTGGTAGCCAACTGGGTATGTCACTGGTGACTTGATGGCAGATAATAAGTATGGAAATATACTCATTAAGCAGGTACTCTATCAGAGCAGCCTGGTAAGACTTTATGCAGAGCATTGTTAAATATGGTGAACTCTGTGGCTCCAGTACAGAGCCTTTGTGCAGCACAAATGCATCCAGGGAGGGTTCTTATAAAACACCTGTTGATCAGTATTTGCACTGCAAACAGCCTCATGGCAGGCTTTGTCCTAACCTACAGCTGTCCCAGCAATACTGTGCTTCAGAGTAAACAGGGTTCTCATGTAGGAAAGAAGTGACAGTTAGCTGGTAGACGTTAGGAGAGTAGTTTTGATGCAAGTGAAATACACCAAGAATTACTAAAAACACAACATGCAGTTGGAAACTCGCATAAATCATACAAGCATCTTTTTGCTCCATTACTAACAAGGTGGGCTTTTCCCATCTCATAGGGCTTAGTGACTGTTTCTGAATTTGCAGAACTGTGAAATTAGTCGGTTAGTTGTGTGGTCTTCTACAAATCAAGCTGTAAACTATGTGTGGCATCTGGTTTTGATGTATGCTTGGGAATAACTAGCTATTCAGTACCTAAACATGTATTCAATAGGGTGATATGTGTATCTAGCATGTTAATTTTTGTATTTTGTAATATTTTGGGTGTGAAACGTTATACAAAAAAATTCTATGACAGAACAGTGATGGAAGAGTGGAACAAGAGCATTAAGACACAGAGAGGTCACTTACAGGAACTGTAAGCTTTTATGAAACTTTATCGTTTTGCTGACAAGGTCAACTTGATATCAATTGGCAACTGTTCTGTACAGTTGCTTGAAGGCCACTTATTGGAAGAAAGCTAGGTAAACATCCAAGTAGTGTTTTTTACACTCCAGCCCTATTCCAGCATTTTCAGTTAGTTTATTGTGTTGTCTTTTGCCAAACAAAATGGGAAATAAGGTTAAAGTATCTGATTGCCAGTGTTTAAATTCGATTTTTCATAATGTACCCTCATTTCTTAACTTGAACTGGTTCTCTGACTCCAGAAAAGCTTGATGATTTGGTCTGTTTTTATCACATATTTCTGATTCCTAAAAGCATTTTTTGTGTGAAGAATCATAGGAATTATTTTCCTGGTTCTTGGAAATGATTTATTGCTTGCTTTCATCTCAGGCCAGGTAGCTGTGAGTTTATGAGACACTGATGCCCTAAGCAGAGATAAAGGAAGGTGAAGTTTGCTGACATTTGGCTCTCTGGGCTGTATCCCCAGCCCTTACAAGAGCCATCACTGCCACTGTGGTTTAGATGGCTTTAATAAAATTGGGGTGAGCTGGGAAGGGAGGAGTAAGGCAGGTGAGCTGGAGATTTTCTTCCTTAAGGTGGAGAACAAGCAGGTAACACCTGGGATCTGTATGCCTTGCGTCTGCATCTGCATCCTTTCACCCTCAAGGGCGTAAAATTTCATGTCACCTCGAACATGTTATCGGATGTGTTCCTGTGTGAATTGGTCTATGGCAGAGGGATTGGACTAGATGATCTTTCAAGATCCCTTCCGATCCCTAATGATTCTATGATTCATGGAGCTTTAACATTACGGTTAAAGAAAATGCGCATCCTTCCACATAAGAAGATAGAACCTGTGGAAGTAGCACAGTGAGAGACACCTGGAATATGTAATGTATGCAGTATTAATTGCTTACATTAAGTGATTTAGTCTGTTTGTTGCCTTGGTTAACATCATTAAATACATTTCTCATACAAACTGTTCTCACAAAAAATGAAGACTTCAGTTACTAAACCTTGTTTCAGAAAAATGAAAATAAATCTATAAGTAGCTGGTCTTCTCCAGCCTAGATTTTACAGACCTATGGGCACCTAATGCATTATTATTGCTTCTTCAAAAAACAAAAATCACCATTGCAATCTCCAGCAGAATAGATGCACAGCAGTGTTATTGTTTAGGAGGAGCCACTGTGTTTTGTGCTGGTTTTGTTTCTCCTGGCAGTCAAGATGCCTAAGTCTGCTACTTATTTTGCCATTGATGGGCTAAATTTGTCAGGCTTGTTGTTTTAGTCTTTGAAAAGGGAGATGATGCACTAGGTGCACCCGGGGCTGCTTGCACTGGTTGCCTTTGTGGCAAAATTTATTCCTTGTCTACTGTATCTTCTTTGTAGAGGCCCTTGATTTCTCCTCATTTTCCTCTGCCTTCTGTAGCATCATCTCCATTTGTTCTGTCACACAAGATATATAGGAAAGCTTTTTGCTGTCAGTAGCCATTTCTACAGAGTCATCAGGTAATCTTTTAAGCCAACCTTGTGCTTTTAAGTCACAGCACCTCTGTGTTCTGCTGTCACAGATCAAGATGTTAAGGCATCTCCAGGAACAAGTATGGAACTTCTCAGGCAATAAAAGGCAATGGTGGCAAATGACACTAAATTATTTGGGTAAATAGTTTCTGAGAATGAAATAGCACTTATTAGGAACTTGTCTACAGAAGCATCTTAACACCAGCTGGAGGCAATGTGGTCAGTGCAGAGCACAGAGACTTGTGGTTGTTGCCAAATTCCCATGGCACCCTGGTCTTCTGGCTTTGGTTTCGGGCAGCTATGTAGTTTGTCTTTTTACTTTTCTCTTCAAAAGCATTTTTTATTTACTTTCAAGCCCACTTGGCTGAGTAAGAGCTCTAAACTGAATGTTTTATTTTTAGTTTTATAGCTCTTTATCCAGATGCTGATTGTTTCTAAAGAGCTGCTTCATTGGATGAAACTCCCTGAGAGTTTTAAGCAAAGATGTGTCTGTAGATCGTAGAATCATAGAATGTTAGGGATTGGAAGGGACCTTGAAAGATTATGCAGTCCAATCCCCATGGATAGATAGTGTCCTGAAGCGTGGAGAAATGAAGGGAAGTGCTCCACGCTATTACTGCTGCCAATGTAATCTCTCTCGCTTTCTGCTGTTCCTTGGAGTGTTCTGTGAGCCTGTGTCTTCCTTCACTACTTTAGTTTTATTCCCCTCCACTAACCCATGTTTTCCACTCCTGCTCAGAATCCTTTCAAAAGTATTTGGAGGACACAACAAGCAGGAGACCAAGGTTTGCTGTGCTGGAATACAATGACAGTTGTCATCAATTGGTTCTCAAAAATTCAGATTACTTTGAAAGTTAAACTCATCTCTACAGCCTCCTAACAAACCCTGCTTTCTCTGGTTTATTTTTGTTTTACTTTTTTGCGTTTTCACTTTTTCTGTGGTTGCTTTTGCTGATGATCTGGAGCTGGAGCACCTCTGTTATGAGGACAGGCTGAGGGAGCTGGGGTTGTTCAGCCTGGAGAAGAGAAGGTTCTGGGGGGGGACCTGGTAGCAACCTGCCAGTCCCTGAAGGGGGCTACAAGAAGGCAATAGATGGACTGTTTCTGAAGGCCTGGAGTCTTCGGATGAGGGGCAATGATTTCTCTCTCACAGTAGAGAGAAATTGAAATGGGCTGTTAGGAAGATGTTCTTTATCAGGAGAGGGGTTGAACACTGGAACAGATTGTTAATGGAATGCAAGCCCCATCCCTGGAGCTACTTCAAGTGAGGCTGGACAAGGCTTTGGGCAACCTGATCTAATTGACAGTATCCCTGGTCCCTACAGTGGGATTGGACTAGATGCCTTTTGAAAGGTCCCTTCCAACCCGGGCCAGTCTATGATTCTGTGATTCACATTCACGAGGTCCCTTCCCATCCTTTACGATTCTATGATTCACATTCTCACAGCTGGCAGAATTATGGGGCTAAAAGTCATTGTTAGAACAGGCTGATATCAAACTAAACTTACTTCCCTCTTCTGCTAACCTAAAATCATTAAGAAGCTGTCCTCAATTTTTTAATTAAGCAAAATATATTTGAGTTTAATAAACAAACAACCTAAACTGACCTTAAAAAGTCTCAGTGTTGCTGGAAAAGGGGTGCCTTAACCCCTCCTATTTCATCATGAAGTTTGCCTTTAAAATTGATGATGGAGACAGTGCTGTAAAAGCAAAGTTATGGGGTAAAGGCACCAAGTGCTTGTGCAGCTGAAATCCACTTGCTTCCAAGGACACTGCATTTGAACGTATTTCAGTGATATCTCAAACTACAAGTTCAGTTTGCAAAGGTTTTGTTGAGGAACAGTATAAGCCCCAATGTTAGTTGGGACTTTAGACAGGAGGTGAAGAGGTAAAAGAGGATTGGACTGCAGGGTAGAAGTTGTTTACTGTTGAAATGTTCATACAATTCAGAAGCATAATGTCTTTGGTGTGCTCTTGTGAGGTAACTCTGTGGGGTACTTAGCAAGTTTAGTGGTTTCCTAAAGCATGAACTCTCTTATTCTCGAATAAACATGATTTACATATAAGCTGCTCTTTTAATTCTGGTTTTGAAAAGCAAACCAGTAAAATAAGAAGTGCTCAGGTTTTTTCCTGTATTATAGTGATATTTATACAGACTAATTGTTTATATAAACTGGACCCTTTGTAAGCTGAGCAGAATTTATCAGCAATATCTGAAGTTCTCATTTGTGCTTTTATTTCTAGGACTATTTCCTTAAGGAGCTGCAGTTGCTTGTTTTCATGACTGTGAGCCTCTTTAATCAAAGATGGAGCAGATGGACTGCAAACCCTACCAGCCACTGTCAAAAGTTAAACATGAAGTGGATCTAACTTACACAAGTTCTTCAGATGAAAGTGAAGATGGGGGAAAGCAAAGACAATCTTATGACTCAAGAGAAACTCATAATGAATATATCCAAGAGCTAAGACTTAATTATAACAGTCATAGCAGAAAAAGGAAAAACATGGACCAGTCAACACAAGGTAAAATGTTTGGTTTTTCTGCTAGCTATGATTATTCATTTCTGATTACTTGCTGGGAAACAAAAGCATGTTGTCAGCAGACAAGCAAACGTTCTGTTTTCAAAGACTTGTTGTGACAACTCATGTTCTGTGTATTTTTAACCGTAATGTAATATCATAAATTTAGGAAATACTGGTTTTACTTGTCTTCTTAGCAGGATGGACTGACTGGCATTCTGGAGACCATCACACGATAGCTAAATATTTCTTTAATGGTGCTTACTGTTCTGACTAATTTTGATGGATTAGTTATTTACTACCGCTCCATATGTTGTTTGCATTTTGCTGTAAAATCCACCCCGATGTCGTAGACGGTCTTTGCGTGTATGCAACAATTCTCTCAATTTTCTCTTTCTCATTCTGTAAATACCCTAGTAGTTTTAAAAAATTACAGATAATTTGTGCATTGTATAAAAAAAGCCAACAATTACATTTCCTTTTTGGCTCTTTGTGTGATAGGGATCAAAGATTAGGACAAACATTGAGAATTTTTGGTGGTTGAGAGGTTGGGAAAAGCTTTGGTTACAGTTATGTTAAAGACTGAAGAAGTGTTAGGAAATACGCAGAATTTGCTGCAGCACTCTCTGTCATATGCCCATGAGCTGCTTGTTATACAGCCAACTGGTTTATCTGTTGCCTTTAGCTCTGTCAGAGATTCAGGCAGGAAAGTGGACCAGGAAGAATATTTTTAGGAATTAGAGTGTGTCTCAAAACCTGTGAGAGCCTAGTCCCATTAAAAGTCACAGGGTTTCAGGGGCAGTTGCTCCGTGCTCCTCAAGGAATTGTTTACATCAATCCACTAACATATAGCCAGCAATTCTGAGTTAAATTTTTGGTTGCTTATAAAAAACAGAACAGAAAAACCACTTCAAAAATTCAAACGAAACACAACCACAAAGAAGCCAAACAAAAACATAAATCTCACACAAAGCCACCCAGTTCCACAGTGCTCATTTAGAAAAGGCTTCTCCAGTATTGTGAGCATCACAATAATTGTCTGCTTTGCCACAAGAAAATAAAAAACGTGTGATGTGTAAATTAAAGCAAAAATTAGAATAGCTGTGCTGCACAGTTCTTACAGCTTTCTTGTGTTCATTGCCAATATTCGGAATCAAGTCACTTCTAGAATATCAGTAGTGATTGAAAGTTCCTGTAATTCATGTGGTAAATAACACATAGCTGCCAGCAACAGCCTCAATTCCTGTACGTATGTTCCCAGCTCCAAAGCGTTACAAAACTGCAGTATTGGGAAAGAAAAAGTAATGAATATAGGGTTTAATCCAGGATTGTCTAGGAAATTTTGACTCCCATGTTTGGTTCCTTATAAACAACTGTATCTTGACCACGTTGGGAGAGTTTGGTTAACCCAGGTAGGACCATATTGTTGTAACTGGATGTAAGTGTACTTGTAGATGTCCTTAATGCAACTACTTCATTACTAGTAACTCCATCTATGAATCATAACCTCTGCATTGACCTAGACCCCCACAGAGCTCTCTCTTTGCAAAGCTTTGCTGCTCTGACCCACACGAGGCCATGAAAACAATCAGGGGGTTGGAGCACTTCTATGAGGACAGGCTGAGGGAGCTGTGTTTGTTCAGTCTGGAGAAGAGAGTGTTCTCGGGAGACTTGATAGCAACCTTCCAGTAGCTGAAGGGGGCTACAAGAAGGCTTCAGAGGGACTGTTCATGAAGGCCTGGAGTGATAGGATGAGGAACAATGGTTTTACATCAGAGAAGGGCAGATTGAAATGGACTGTTGGAAAGAAGTTCTTGAGCAGGAGCATGTTGAACATTGGAACAGGTTGCCCAGGGAGGGAACTGAGGCCCCATCCCTGGAGCTATTCAGGTGAGGCTGGACAAGGCTCTGGACAACCTGATCTAGTTGAGGATGTCCCTGCTCCCTGCAGGGTGGTTGAACTAGATGTGCTTTAGAGGGTTCCTTCCAACCATGGCCAGTCTGTGATTCTTGGTGTTCATGTTAGCTGTACTAGCTACAGCTAACTACATGTTAGCTGTACTACTACAGCTGTACTAGCTGTAGTTAGTACTGCTGTCTTGGCTGTGTATGAGGGGGCTGCAGTCATTCTGCTGTAGACAGAAGAGACCAGCGCCGTGTGTTACAGGTTGAATTTACTCTTCCAGACCAGTGCTTGTGAAAGCAATCATAGTAATAATTTTGGAGAAATGAGCAAATTAATGTGGGTTTGTGCAAGGAATTGTCAGGCATGGTCTTAACCTCCCTTGCTCCGGGCTGGCCTATTGGGAATCAGATTTGTGCTTGCACAGCCCAACAAGGATTCTACACTCATGTTGTAAGATGATGGTGTTAGAAATTTATATCTCAAAATTTTTCCATTCAAATAGATTTTGAAGTACTGTATGAATTTGCATACCTTCTATTTTGCAAGTGCTGATATTCTCTTCCTTGGAAGCAATACAATATTGTACTGCTTCACAATATGTAGTTGGATACCCATGTTCATAGAGGCTTTACTTACACCTTCACAGTAGTTCATCAACATGCAGGGCACCTTCTTTTCTCAGTTGTCTAGGTCACTGTGTTATTATTTCATATATCCTGCTTGTTTCATAGTATTATTGAGAATAAGAGTGTTTCTAAAATCATATAGTGATTTGAAGGAATGGAGGTGAACTTCGCCTATTGTACTAGAGAACAGTTTTCTCCTGTGACAAAGTGAGTTTGGTGTAACTGTGTTAGCAATTGCATTGCCAAATGCATCTGTTTGGCTTCCCAGGAATTCATCCCTAATGCTTTCTAGTGGTTTAAATTATATAGGTTTCCTCTGCCACACAAATTATTTCTGAACATTTGGCCTGGCAGGCAACTCAAATGTGAAGTGTAAAACTGATTGAGCTCAGAATTCAGAGAGAAAGTTTATAAAGGTTTGTGTAAAAACTGGGGCTTCAACCAGACCTGGACTTGCTGGAGATTCTGGTGTGTTCTTCCCAAAAGGACACTTGGACTCCTGGGGGCTGGGAGCTGGGACTTGGAGAATCCTTAGTGATAAATGATACGGGTTTCAACAAGGCCAAGTGTCAGATCCTGCACTTGGGCCACAACAACCCCATGCAACTCTGCAGGCTTGGGGAAGTGTAATTGAAGAGCTGCTGGGCTCTAGGGACCTAGGAACCTAGGGGTTCAACTAGCAGGTGGCTGAACAGGAGGAGCCACCAGTGTGCTGAGGTGGCCAAGAAAGCCAATGGCATCCTGGCTTGTAACAGAAAAAGTGTGACAAGCAGGAGCAGAGAGTAGATAGTCCTCTGTACTCAGCACTGGCAAGGCCTCATCTTGAGTACAGGGTCCGGTTGCGAGGAGATATTGAGGTGCTGGAGGGGCTGCGGAGGAGGGCAGTAAAACTGGTGAAGGACCTGGACCTTCATCAAGTTGGACCTCAATCTCATGAGAAGTGACTGAAATTGCTGAGGCTCTTTAGTTTGAGGAAAGGGAGGCTAAGAGGAGACCTCATCACTCTGCAACTACCTGAAAGAACATTGTAGTGAGGTTGGTGCTGGGCTCTTCTCACAAGCAATTAGTGATAGAACAAGAGGGAGTGGGTTCAAACTACAACAAGAGAGGTTTGGACTTGACATTAGGAAAAATTTTTCACAGGAAGAGTGGTCAGACACTGAAACAGGCTGCCCAGGGTGGGGATTGAGTCACCATCCCTGGAGGTGTTTAAAGGTCGTTTAGTTGTAGTGTTGGGGGATCTGGTTTCGGGATGAACTTTGTGGAGTAGGATTCATGGTTGGGCTTGATTCTGAGGGTCTTTTCCAAACAGAGTGATTCTGTGATTTTCTGTATTTGCTCAGTCAGTACC
Organism: Upupa epops; assembly: GCA_013397515.1. Lineage (NCBI taxonomy): Eukaryota > Metazoa > Chordata > Aves > Bucerotiformes > Upupidae > Upupa > Upupa epops. The sequence continues at coordinate 31,310 of VZRI01014060.1, read as the reverse complement.
AGAAGAAAATCTGGTTCAGTTTTGGGCTCTGAATCTGCCATGAATCCATAAAAACATACATAGAAGTTGTTTGGAATCTATCCTTTCCTAAAGTTCCTCATCAGAATCCTCAGCAGTTCAGTTTTTCTCATGTTTTGAAAGAAAGAAACATCAAATGCAAACCAACCCTCCACATCCAGTACGTTTTCCAAAGAGGATTGCTCTGCAAGGGGAGCGTTGTGCTGTGCTGTAGCTTATCACTAGTGCAGTAAGAAAACCAATTTATTCAAGCTTAAGTCGCATCCAGAGCTGTATCCCCAGGTAGGACATAGTATCCTCATCCTTACAATTCCTGAGATCACGCCTCAAATTTTACTTTTCAGAGAGGTTGGTTTCACATATCTCACAGATAGGAATAGGAAAGAAAAACAAACCAGCAAGTACAGAGTTAATCTACTGAGTAAGCAACAATGTCAAAGTCTAATTCTTGACATTTAGTAGCAATAAATTGCATCTCTGGAGTTACTTATACCAGAAACTTGTAGTTACCTGACAATTCCAGAGTGCTCTGGTAACACCACAAACTCTTCCAAGGTGGGTTAAGTTTTACTGGGCTGACAGCTCCATGTGAACAGATACAAAACTCCCCTGTCAATGTGTCACTGACTCCTGAAGACTCAGTGCTAACAGCATCGTGTGTGCATCATACAGTGAGTTCTCCCAGGCACTGGAATATTCAAAGTCCTATTTATCTGAGGATATGTAAATCTGCAATAGCTCATCCTGGCAAGAAGATCTTATGAATAAAACTCCTGGCAGAACCAATATCATATAATTAGGAGATATTGGCAAACATAGTAAATTAATTCTTGGAAGAACTGGTAAACACAGGGCTTTGTACTTGAAAAAGATGGCGTAGAATTGGCTGAAGTTGTCAGAAATGCTGTTCTTGCTCAAAAACTCATTGATGGACCTGGCTGCAAGGAGAAAAATCCCCATAGTTTTACTGTACGTCGATTACACTTGTCGGTTAGTCGTGACATGTTTACATCATTAGAGCTGTTTTCCTCCACAGTTTTCTCTTTTTCCACCAAAGGAGCTGTACTCTATCAACACTGGCAGAACACAAAGGCTTTATGGCTTTTGGGTTAATTATAGATTTGTCGAAAACACTAGTTTAGAGGAATGAATTCCTGATAGGATAAGCATCTGGGATTGAGTCATTGGCATGATAGGGTTTATTGATTGCTAACAATATGAGCATACGGCAGTACATTTCTAGTTAGACAAACATTTCCTGGCAAGATAAATATATTGAACTGCATTAGGCGCAAGGGGATCCAACAGCAAGTATTTTCTGGTAAGTCTGTGTGAAAAAATCAGCATGACTAGTGTTCTAGAAAATGGTATTTTCTGATACTTTACAAAGTAGCCTTTTCTGCTTTTATCCCAAGAAGAAGAGAAGACCTCTTGCTAGGACAGAAGCTGCAGATTGATGCATTTTACTTATTCTGTAGAGAAGGTCTGTAAAATTACCTTCAGGAGCAGTAGGGAAATGGAATCAACTTAGATGTTCAAAATCTTCTTAGGACGACCTCCACTGGTGTCATGGAGAAGACTGAGTTGCAGTGTGAGAAAGACACATTCTTCAGCCTAAGACCACTCAATAACAAGAGTTATTGAGGCTGTAATAGATCTCATCCAGCCCAGCTCATGACCTGACATCACTCCATCAACCAAACCAGGGCACTAAGGGCCATAGCTGTCCTTCAATACGTCCAGGGATGGGAACTCCACCACTGCCCTGGGCAGTCCATTCTAGGATCTGATCACCCCTTCTATGAGGAAGAGCTTCCTAATATCCAACCTTACCCTCATCTGGTACAGCTTCAGGCCTTGCACTCTTATCCTGTCTACTACTAGCCTGGGGGAAGAGCCTGACCCCACCTGACTACAACCTCCCTTCAGGGAGTTAGAGAGTGGGCAAAGGTCTCCCTTGAGTCTCCTCTTCTCCAGGGTAAACACCTCCAGCTCCCTCTGCCTCTCTGTATCAAACTTTCCATCCAGTTCCTTCTCCAGCCTCGTTGCTCCTCTGGACCCACTCCAGCACCTCAATATCTTGCCATTGGATTCTCATTTGTGCCCTCTGTTGCACTCTTGAAATGTTGAGGATATGTGTGATTGATCCATTGCTGAAAAACACTTATTTCGCTGGCAAGGAAAAGCTCTATGTAGAGTGCCGACGTTGATGATCTGTCACGCAATGCTTTAAAGTTCAGCAGATGCAAGCTTACCAAGGGAAAGCAGATTGAAACACATGTAAATCTTCACCCCATACGACCAGTCAAAACCAGTTGTACCTATCATCCTAGACCTAAACATAAGGCATGCTGACAAGCACTGGTAGGAAATTGTCCTGTCAGGAAAATGTCACGGCGTTTCTTTGTCATCTGTGAAGCAGCTAAAGCTTTTTATGTAATAGCCATATTCTCCTCTGGTTTCAGAGTTATATAAATCCACGTGGGGCAGCAGATCTGCTTTGTGTCTGTCCAGGGCTGCAGAGAGTTTAATTTGGACTGTAGACAGTATGTGCTTTTTGTTTCTGTTAGTTCATTTTTAAATGATGTGTAAAGAGTAAATGAGCTAATAGTTATTTCCTCTTCCCTTTGTGTGTTTTGTGTCACACTGGATTACTTCTTCGGTACACCATGAGTTTGTGAGCCCTCCCACAGGGCACTGATGCCAACAGAGTGCCAGTCATTTTCATTGTTTTAATGTAGATCTGCAAAATTCACCTGCGTGAATTTATCACAGAATTATGGAACAATTTGAGGTGGAAGGGACCTCAAAGTTCATCTAGTTCTAACCCCTCCTGTCAGGAACAGGGAAGACCTTCTGCTAAACCAGGTTGCACAAAGCTCCATCCTGGATTCTGTGTTTTTAGACTTCCACAAAAAACAGTTAAGTAAGTGAAATTTTTAATCCACAAATTCTAGCTGATATTAAGAAGGTAGAGCTCCAGTACTATCAGTGCTGACCTAGCGATCAATAGAATAGGGTAGAACAGTTCAATATAGCCAGTATTTGGAGAGTTTGCCAATAGTGTTTGTGCGATAAAGAGTATCAACATAAAGAGCACTATCGTGTCTGTTTGTTCACGTGTAAACAGGAAAATGCATGTTTTACATTTGCAGCTAGAGGAAAAAAATGTAAAATGGGATCTCTCGTAAGAACTACTGCTCCACAGGCTTCTAGAAATGTGGTAGTTTGTAACTCTTTAGCCAGGTGATTGTTCATCTCTCTTGTTCCTGGGGTTTTTGTTTCTCTGATTATGAGGTTTGTTGGTTAATAAAGCTGGAATTGTATTTTTTTATACCCTTTACACTGTGTCATCTGTTTCAAGGTGTGGCAGGCTGTTGTAGAATGAACGTATTCCCAAGTTCTGGAAGCGAGGGGAAGGAACAGACTGATTGCAAAGGAAACTAGTAATATTTATAAGCATTTTTCTTTAAATTCTGTAGTTTTAGGAAGAAAACATACAAATAAAAGGAATCAATTATTATAAAAGAAAAGAATTGCAGAAGAAACCAATTTTTTTTAAGCATTTTTCTTTACAGTCTGTAATTTTCAGAAGAAAATACATAAATCACATAGGAGATGTCTAGTAACTGATTATTTTCTAGATGGGGTTATTTCAAGGGTCTTGAGGAACTTTTTGTGGTTTTCATATTTTTTCTCTTGGTTGCAAATGCCAGTATCAACCTTTTAGGCTTTTAGCGGGGGCTACAACATTATTCTGTTAATTTTAGAAAAATCTTCCAAGAATTTAATTTAAGCTTGTTTTGTACCTGCAGAGCTTAGAGCAGGAACTTGAAAGCATCCTGAAGAAAAGCTGTCTGTGACAGGGCACACAATATATCCCTTGCATAGCCTCTCAAAATGGACTCAGCTTTCAGTAGAGGTTGATTTAAAGGTCCTTCACATTTCAGGGCTGTGTACTAGCGGAAGGAAGTGATAGTTAATACTCCATCTCCTGCTGTTCCATGCTTCACCATCTGGTCTGAGTCTTTATAAGCTTCATGTTGTACAAAAAAAATTAGGTATGAGGCAGAGTAAAAGACTATGCACTCCTAAATCTTTAGTGCATCGTCTTTGCCCATATATGCCTTGCAGAATGGGGATTCCTGGTGTTCTGTGCTCTGCTTCATTTGGTTAGTTGTGTTCTAATCATGGCGATCTCACTGTCTCTTGGAGAAAAAGAGTGTCATGAGCAGCTCCCTGTGGCTTCCTGGACTGCAGCCGCCTTTGCTCTGCGCAGCCTTCTGTGCTGTGAGCAGTATTTGCAAGCTCTAAGGATAGGAAAAGCTGTTCTTAGATTCAGCCCTGCTCTGTATATTCCTTTTTTTTTCTTTTTTGTTTTTTTTTTTTTTTTTTTTTTGCTAAATAATTGGAAATTTCTCTTGTTGGAATAACTGGGGTGAAGAAACTGTCTGTTTGTGGCTTCATTTAAAACCTCACTGAGGGAGCACTTCTCCTTTAAATCAAAATACAGGAGCAAACGGAATGTTCAAAGAGACCTGTTCCCCACAAGGCTGCAGGGGGTGCTCCCTCCCTCTGTCGCCACTGTCTTACAAAGCTTGGAGGCTGCTGTCGGTTCCTGCAATGCTGCTTCCAATTGTGTAGTATTTGCTATCATCCCAGTGGAAAACAAAAAAAAAAAAGGCCTTGTATGATCAAAACTAGTTTTGCTTTCACAAGTAAGCCTTTTCATTTAAAAATAAGAGTATTCAACAGGGGGAAAAGTGAGAGAAAAAAACTCATCGAAAAAGAATATCAACTATAGAAGGATCACAGTGCATCTCCAATCCCCTGCTAACAAACCACATCTAAGGAATAAAAAAACATCCTCCAAACGTTACACAGGCTTAACAATCTGTGTGTCAGTGCTGTACGGATACAAATGACAGCGCTAATTTCCATTCTTTTCTCTGAAGTACAAATTTTCTGCCATGTAGTACACCAGAAATCATAGAAATAGAAATCAGAAGGAGAGAATAATCCAGGCAGCGTAACAGGAACCAAGGTACAGCGATCTTCAGCAAACCCTGTGCCCAGTGCTAATGGAATATTGATAGCAGACGCTTAAACTTCTTATAGACTCATTCAGGTTGGAAAAAACCTTCAAGATCATAGAGTCCAACCAGTAACCCAGCCATCCCAAGGCCATCACTAACCCATTTCCCTAAGCTCCAGATCTTCTCAATATATCCAGGGATGGTGATTCAGCCCCCACCCTGGGCAGCCTGGTGCAAGGCCTGTGTGCAATGAAGAAATTTCCAATGTCCAAACTACACTTCCTCTGGAGCACCTTGAGGCCATTTCCTCTTGTCATATCATTTGTTACTTGTGAGAAGAGACCAGCACCTACCTCTCTACAGCTTACTTTCAAGTAGGTGTAGGCTGCAATAAGGTCTCCCCTCAGCCTCCTTTCCTTCAGGCTAAAGAGCCCCAGCAACCTCAGCTTCTCCTCATAAGGCTTGTTCACCAGACCTTTCATACACCTTTGGACCTGCTCCAGCCCTGATTAATATATTTTGGAATTCTGGTTGTCAAAGCTTAAAATTCTGTCTGTTAAATGTTCTTGGTACATTAATAGATCCTCTTTCTAAAACCCTTAAAAGCACCCAAGGTGATCTGTCCTAAGTTAAAACCAAGAGACGAATAAATGTCAAGAGAGACTGGTTAAGTAATGATCACAGAACAGGGGAAACAGAGAAGAGCTCCACACTTGTCCTATGAGCCCTGTGAATATACCAGTTCTGGCTGTGTCTTTTATGTCACCCTTTTTGAAACAAAGAAAAGCTGTCTTGTTTCCTGGAACTGGGAATCTGGTATGCTCATCTTCATTTACAGAGCAGATGCTGTAACAGAATAACATTTCTTCCCAGGGCTTCTCAATTATGTATCTGTCAGAAGATTTTGTACCTCTCGAAATCAAGAACTGTCGAGAAGTAGCTCAGCGAGTTGATGACACTGCTGCCTCCCTGGATAAAACAGCAGGGTGGGTGTATCCATGCTCATTTAGAACTTGAAGTAGTTTTTCTTTTGAGAGTGAGATTCAAATAATTCTGAACTTAGTTCTATAGATGTTTATGTGAAATAAACTAGAGATGTGCTTTAAAATGTAAGGTTCTTCTTTTGACAGTTCAGTTTGATTGAAATCTGCTCAAAACCCAGTTTCTCAATGACTGTCACTCATTAGGAACACTTTGCAAATAGATGCAGTATCTTTAGCTCAGATGGAAAAATCCAGCATGGAAGGAATACAGTAATGTTTAATACCAGCACCCTGAGTTTTTCAGCACCTCTCCAAGCTCCAGTTATATAAAAAACACTGAATACTGGGTAGGGCTGATACAGTCTGCATCCAGCTGTAACCTCAGGAAAAAAGTCTGCGAGTGTAGAAAAGACATATTAATATATAAACAGTTGCTGTGAAAACCACCAGCAGATTATGAAGCCAGCAAATTTGAATTACAATATTAGCATGGGGACTAATGAAACACAAATGTTAAACTTCAAACTTTTTGGATGATTAACAATGCTTTACTCCGTGGTAATATACTGAAATTCGTAAGTGCTACAGAAGCTGCATCTGTGTAAGACAGAAAATTAACAACTGGTCTGTCTTGAATACTGTACTCAGAAATAGACTATATCAAGTGCTACCTCTGATTTTTCTGATAACTGGAAATGGTTAATCCATTTTTACTTGTATCTGTTTATTAAATGTATTTGAAGTTTACTTCTCCCTCTAAATACAGAATATTTCAGTGACTGAATTTGCAATGTTTTTTCTCAGCATTCAGAAATAATTTAAGATGACATCAATTCAAATGAAGGACAACACACTGGACTAAAAATTACCTAAGTAAATAGCAATAAATGGCTTGATGTGCTTAAACTACCTGATTTATTAGAAGGTTTTATTTAAGGTTGCCAACACTTCTCTAGTACTGATGGTTTTGGTTTGTTGGTACAAGTGGACAGTTCTTACAGGTAGCAACATAAGCTGCAAAATACTTGCCAGAAAGTCTTAAGGCCTCCTTGCTTCCAAATATTTGAATAGTATGAAAGTGGATCATGGGTTGTACAAACCCCATCTACATTTTGACCAAGGACTTTTAGCTAAATGTGTGAAACAACTGATTCAATTTGGGAAAGAAAGTCACAAGACATTTTAACTCCNAAGTTTGCATGAGATAAACTCACTCTCACACTCAGGGCAGCCTGTTCCAGGGGACATCCCCGCCCCCCCCCCCCCCCACACACACACACAGGAATTCATCACAATGCTGTTACATAGCTGAGCCAAAATGTCCGAAATGTCCACGCGCTGAAAAGGGTAAGAGACAGTTTTGACAGTTTCTGCTTCTTTTCTGAAGCCACAGCAGTTGCCCGACTCTCTGAGTCCTCAGTATCAGTGGACATCTTAAGACTTAGGTTCCTAAATTTCTAAGTTTTAATAAACACAGTCACTCTGAAGAGACAAGGACAGGGCAACAGACCATGAAAGTCCAGATTTATCTTCCTTTTCTTAGCAGCATGTTCCATAACCCCAAACTCAGATGAGACAAAATCCAAGAGAGAGGAATGTGGAAGCCAAAGAGATCAACAAGAAACAGAGAGGGAGAAGGGAAGGGAGAAGTGAGGAGGGCGGAAACTTCCCTTGAATCCAAACTTTTCTGTGGAAAGCACACAAATTAAACTTACAGATTCTGCTCACTTTTAAACCATGAAAGTAGTACCTAAAGGTATTTTATTTCCTCTTGATTTAAAGTGGACGTATGAATTAGTTAACAGTACAGTGTAATATAATGAATCCTAGCAGCAGGTTTCATTATGTATCAAAGTTATAGAGACTGAAATGATGTATTGAGTGATCATAGATAGGTTAGATAATTAATTCAGTTTACTAGCTGTGATTTTTTTTCCCTAAGTCTTTAAAATGAAAGCTCACTTGTGCTTTCCCCAATTAACTGTAGACTGACATCTACTTTCAGATGGGTTTTTGTGGCCTGTGAAATGTGCAAGCACATTAGAGTAAAAAATCTTTCAATTCTGCTAAAAAAGCAACTTTAAATATTGCTTAAAACATTTGCATTTAATTCAGTTTGAAAGTATCAGATCTTTTCATTGTTTTCAAACGCATGGAAATAATGATGTCTGCTACCTCAGTCTTGTTATTTCACCATGTACTGATTGAAGAATAGCAGTTCTGTCAGTTCTGTGCTGCAGTAATCAAGACAAGAGAACTTCTATATTCTTTTCATAAAAATAGTATGAGGATACTGATAATGGGATCATCTATAACGGAACTATAGAGATAATTCCATTATCTGTTCAGAGAGAATTGCACAGGCTGCATCAATGGGATGAGGTTCAATAAGGCCAAATGTTGGGTCCGGCATTTGGGCCACAGCAACCTACAGCAGCTACAGGCTTGGGGAGCAGCGACTGGAAACTGCCTAGCAGAGGGACCTGAAGGTGTTGACTGACAGCAGCTGAACACGAGTCAGCATTGTGCTCAGGTGGCCAAGAAGGTCAATGGCATCCTGGACTGCATCAGCTCTAGAGTGGCCAGCAGGACCAAGGAGGTGATCCTACCCCTATACTTAGTCCTGGTGAGGCTGCACCTCAAGTACTGGGGGCAGGTTTGGGCACTGCAGGATAGGAAGAACATGGAGGTGCTAGAGAGCAGGCAGAGAAGGGCAACTGGGCTGGTTGTAGGTTTGGAGAACAAGTCTGATGGGGAGGGGCTGAAGGAGCTGGGGCTGTTCAGCCTGGAGAAGAGGAGGCCAAGGGAAGACCTCACTGCTCTTTACAACTCCCTGAAGGGAGATCTGAGTGAGGCAGGTATTGGCCTCTTCTCCCTAAGGACTAGCGATAGGAGAACAGAAAATGGGATCAGGTTGTGCCAGGGGAGGTTCAGATTGGATCTTAGGAAAAACTTCTTCCCAAAAAGAGTGGAGAGGCCTTGGAACAGGCTGCCCAAGGAGGGGGTGGAGGCACCATCCCTTGAAGGAGTTCAACAAATGGGCAGACATGGTTTTTCAGATGAGTTAGCAGTTGGGGATTGTAGGGCAGATGGTTTGATTTGTTGAGTTCGCAGGTGTTTCCCAATTTTGATGATTCTGTGATTCCTCAAAATATATTTCTTTTCTTCCTCTGTGTACCTAACTTTCCTGAGTCCATTCCATATTCAATGAGTTCTAGTGCAAAAAAGTAAAATGAGATGATGAGTAATAAATTGACTCTCTGTCTGAACAACCTTAGTGAGCACAACCCAGTCCAATGTGGGGACACACCCTGTGTCTGTGGCAAAGAGCAGAGGACACATTCACTCATGCAGTTAGCACAGGCAAAACTTTCAGTATCATCCTAGTTATTACAGGTAAAGCTAAACTTGAACACACTACCTTAGTTATCTTTGGTTTGGAATGCATTATTGATTTACCACTGGGTAGTTTTTGTGGCTAAACTGAGCTTGAAGAATCTCCTAAGATAGTTTGAGGGTTTAACTGATCATCTTTAGAAATTCATTTCCCAATGATTAAATTCCTTCCTAAATGAATGCATTAATTTTTATGGGTTTGGGGTTATTTTAGTCTGAAGAGAAACCATCCAACATGCAGTTCTCTATCTTGCTTTGGTCTTTGGATTAGAACTATTGCTTTTCTGTACAATTTTTCTGTGAGAATCACAAGAGAAAATTACTTTTGTAATTCTGCTCATGGATAAAAATATGAAAAACGTGAGTCTTGTTGTACAAATTCTTTATGCACTCAGCCATTTGACTTCAAAAATCAGAAAATAATCTTTCTGCCTTTAACAATGTGAAAGTACATTAGTACATTATAAATATTGTTCTGTAGTGTTTGTCCAGGTGTAACCTTGAGTAATGTTTTGTTAGGAGGGTATAATTAGTGGGTTTGGAAAGGAAATATTTGTGGGATTTATTTAATTGGTTTGCATAGAAGTCCTGAAAGGTTTAATCAAACTGCTGAGTTTAGGGGATATAGTTCTCCATGGTATTGGTGAGAATTGCACGTATATGTGTGACATGAGCTTAAGCTGATATTACAGTAGTGATTCCTTAATGTTTGCAATTAATTGTTGGCTATTGATCTGCAGAGCTGAGGTGTTAGAGGAGAAGAATGCTAGTGGTTTGTTTACAGAACACTTACTCTATGCTTAGAGAACAAATATGTTTTCAGACAATTAAAAAACCCACTCTTTATATCCTGGCTGCTGGATCACTGATGTGTATTTCTAAACTATCTCAGCATCAGCTCTCACTCTCACTACTTTAGTGAGACTATCCGCTATTGAAGTTTCCCAGCAATGGCACAGGTATAGGCACCTTTACCACTGCCTTCAGCACAGGAGAAGTTTAGTACCCACTTAAATACTGCGGGCTTGCAGTCAAAGGTTTCTCATAACTTCGCATGGTGCTGTTCTGGAAGTAGAAGATACAGGTAGCATTTCCTTTTCCCTTCATTGTCCTGTTGTATCAGCAATAGTGTGGTCAGCAGGACTAAGGATGTAACTCCCGCTCTGTACCGGGCACTGGAGAGGCCTGCTCACCAGTTCTGGGCCCCTCACTTCAAGAAAGAGGTTGAGGGTCTGAAGCAGGTCCAGAGGAGCAATGAGGCTGGGGAAGGGACTGGAGGGAAAGGCTGACAAGGAGAGGCTGAGGGAGCTGGGGGTGCTTAGCCTGGAGGAGACTCAGGGGGTCCTTCCAACTTGAAGGGAAGTTGTAGTCAGGTGAGGGTTGGGCTCTTCCTCCAGGCAACTAATGCCAGGACGAGAGGGCAAGGCCTGAAGCTGCCAGGGGAGGGTTAGGTTGGGTATTAGGAAGCCCTTCCTTCCAGAAAGGGTGCTCAGGGCAGTGATGAAGTCGCTATTGCAGGAGGCCTTAAATGACAGCCTGGCTGTGGCCCTTAGTGCTCTGGTCTGACTGATGTGGTGATGTCAGGTCCTGGGCTGGGCTGGGTGAGCTCAGAGGGCTTTTCCAGCCTCACTGTTTCTGTGATTCTGTTGGGCTCCTCTTTGTGATCTCAAGTCTGCTGCCCCCTGTGCTTGTTCAAGTCATTTTTGGCCATGAAATGAAAGGCCCTTCAGAACACTTCAGCCTGCTCTCTACATTGCTTTTAAAGGAAAGCCTGTGAGGGCTTCTGGAATGTAACTTTTCCTTTTAGGTTAGGTTTTTCCCTCCAGTTTATAAATACCGTTAAACTTGTTTACTTCTGTCCTGCTCTGGTGGCCATTGTGCCGTTGGGGTGGTTGCCAGGTGTTCACTTCAGCTACCTGGAGGCTTTTGCCAGTAGCAAACAAATTGTCAGACACAGACTGTACCTCTGGAAACGGCTGCTTCTGAAAAGTTTTGTTACTTTAGGCAGGAACAGTGTTCTCTGCCAGGAAAAGGGTTTGGAGATGTGGAGAAAAGGAAGGAGTGGCTTTGAGTAGCTTCATGGGATTTATTTCTGACAGAAATAATAGCAGTATTGGGGTAGGGCTGAGTTATATCTTCAGGGATATCAAAGATGTTATGCTCATTTTCAGATTTGTATTTAGAAACTAATATGGGGGACGGATCTGCCTGCTGCAGGCAGTTACTCCAGTTCATGAATTGCTGGCACCCATCTGTGTGTCATACAGCTGCGCTGGACCTCAGTACAAAGTGAACCCTGTCTGCTTTAGCCAAATTCTCTCCCACTCTCCTGAAAACTATTATTCAGCCTTGAATTCCCCCATATGATGAATATTCATTTCAAAGATAATTATTGTCACCCTGAACTCAAATAATCCAAAACCCGTCACACCACCCATCGTTCCTGTCACTGCTTTGGCACCATGAGGCTTATTGTTACTCATGATCTAGTAACACTTCGTCATCTGCGGTATCAGGTTTGGGCCAAACGACCAAGAGGTTGATGTTTTAAGACACATTAAAGAGAGGCAGTAGTCACTCATCTTTCCATGATGCCTTAAATCAGTGTGAGGCAGCAACATGGGGAGCATAAACAAGATGTTCCTTGCTGTAACTTGGTGCTCCAGTGTAGATCAATTGTGATCAATTGAGTGTTCAAACATTATTTTCCACTGTTTCTAAGTTTTTCTCGAGGCTCATAGTTGCTAACAGAAATCTCAGTCCTTAAATTGGCTGCGCTAATGGATTTACCCAAACTGTCAATTGAGTGGAATAATGATGCAAGTTCCTTTATTTCAGTTTAATTTAATGACCTTTTTAAAAGAATTATATGCATAAGTACATCTTTAATAGCTGATAAGTTCTACTAAAGGAGGAAAAAAAAGGCACATAAAATCTGTTTTATTTCTTTAGTGTAAATATTATTATTAATATAAGTGCTAAATAAAATATGGTTGCGGTAGCAGCTGTAAGAGTATCAGTCAGTGTCTGAAGTGGTTTGAGTTCAGCAGCAGATGGTGGTGTGTAGTGACTTGATGTCTTTGGCAGCATTCAGCACAGTTTGCAGTGTTCATACCATTATTCTGTAAAAAATAGCCTCATAACCTGCTTAACTAATCTGCCTGTTGCTGTTTGAGAAAACCAGTGTGAGTAAGAAGTAGCAGTACATCAGAATCAGCATGGTGGTTTGTGTTCTGTCCTGGGGTCCTTCCATTCATTCCTTGCTCATTTTGAATGGAAAGAAATCTGGGAGATGGGGCAAGGAGGCATTGATGAGGGAGGGACATACATCCCTCATCACTGAATTATATATTCTTGGTGGAACAGCTGAAACAGAGACTTCCCATTAGCCTGGTGGCAATGGCACTTTGTCCTGTCTTCTCTGTCTTCATTGCTACATGGCAGCTGGGTGCTCATCCTGCCTGGTTTTTAATCACCCTCACCTTTAAACCCCTTCAGTCCAACCAAGCCCTTGCTTCCCCCTCCTCTGGAAGCTCCACCACTAAAAATCTCTGCTCTTAACTCAGTGCTGAATCCTTCATGTGTTTGCTGAAATGGGGATCAAACTGGTTTAGGAGATTTGTGCCTGGGAGCATCTTGCTATGTTTTGAAGAGAAGTGATTTAAGCCCCTGCAAACAAATACCATGGGTTTTTTTCCACTCATAGCCACTTCTGGGTGGGCCACTCATATCCTTTGCCAGTTGCCCTGCTCAGCTGTGCTATTTCCCATTTACTCTGTCACTGCTGTGTCTAATATCAGGCACAGTATGAGACTGTGCAGCTCAGGAAATGGTGAAGCAGCTGGTAGGAAAATGAGATGATACCAAACAGTGGCAACTGTGGAAAAAAGGCAAAATCCACATGTGACCCAGCCCCTGGGGCGGGAGGGCTGCTTCTCATGAACACTCTGAGCTCGGCAGGTTTGCATGAAACACATTTGATATGAAAAAAAATAATGGGAAAAACAAACCCTTTCAAGGCTGTTTAGGCATGAAGATGTCTGCTAGGAGAAACCTTTGTACCAAATGAACCTTCAGCATTTCTTTTTTTCCTTAATCTGAAAATAATTCCTTACAGGATGGGATATTAGCTTGCTTTTGCTTTTCCCTCCTGATAAGTTTTTTTTTCTTTTCCTGTAAAAATAGCTTACATGGAGGGAAAGCCAGACTAATTTCCATCTGCTGTCACTAAGGTTTTGGGACTACAGAGTTTATCATTACAAGGGGAATTTGTTGTAGGTGTTAAGTCAAGACTGTGAAGCTTTTTGTTGCAAGTTTTCACTGGCTTTGTTTTCCCCTTCCTTAATACAGTGAGTGTAGGTGTGAATTAAGCTTATCACCACCTAAAACAGTTGCTGCTACAGTCCTTCCAGAACAACTAACACATGGTTTTGTATTAAACTCAAAGGGTTGAGATGCTCCTATTACATCCCTGTTTCTTAGATCCCCAAGGGCATTCAGTGTTATTGGGGTGCAGGACAAGGGCAAGCACCCACCTCTGTGATATGCATTAGGGTACATGGAGGTTGTCTAAAACAGAGGGTATTTATTTTTGATGTGGCTAGCTGTGACCTTAGTGTTTGAATTTATATCTGATACCTGCAGTATACATAAATGTCTTTGAACGTGGTTTAATACACTGTTACTCTCATTTTTGCTTGAAACTGGTATTTCCCTGGAGTCTTTGAGTGCTTTCTCCCTCATGCATCCCTTTTCTGATCATAGCTTAATTACATTTTGTCTTCTGTGTCCCGGTCTCCACCACCTCAGTTAGTTCACCTTCAGCTGAGTGAACTGTTTAATAAGAAGGCACAAAGTATTTCAGCAATACAGAATGTGAGCTTTGCTTCTTTGCCTATGGCAAGCTTTCCTTCAGGGCAGCCATGCTGCCACCGTGGGCTGATCTGGGAGTGCTTTGATTTATTTTCTGTGGGGTGGAACAGTCTCAGCCACAGTGGAGGTTCGTAACTTTGGTTCTTCCCAAACATCAGTGATCAAGCAGCTTTGCAGGATCAGGAATTACAGTGAGCTCACAGGCTTGGCTTTGCCCACTGCTGAAGGATGTCAGATATATAAAGGTGTATTAGCTAGGGAGAAGGCTACTGGGGTGCATCTTCTAGGCCACAAATGAAACGTCTCCAAGTCAGATGCTGGAAAACTAGAAGCAGTTTTTCTGGGGAGCGCTGCGATTAGGGGGAATTTCTCCTTTGTTTGTCAGCCTGGGAGGATTCAAACAAATCATTTCACTTTCTAATTTCCTTTTTCAGGATTTGGCTATTTCACTATTAACAACTAGTAACTCTCACGCTGGGCATTCAGCCTCCCAGAATCATAGAAGTATTGAGGCTGGAAAAGACTTCTAAGATCATCAAGTCCATTGTACACATTAGCAGAACAAATAAATCCATTCATTTGGTGGTGAGGGAGAGTTGGTGTTAGTTTGTGGATGATCAACGTTACCTTTTGCGTTAGAAAGATGTTATTAAATCAGCCTGGACTTTTCAAATTGGTGACTAGAAGAGCCAGTAAAATGAGTATTGTATACCAAAGTAAGCCACTTAGAACCAATTAGAACCACTTTTAGACCAATTAGAATTTATATGAAGAAAGGACAAGGAAATCAAAGAGGCCCAGAGCTGCAAAATAAAGAAAAAAAGACAAACGCTCCTACCAACATGAAGTACTGGAGGTATTTCTTCATGTAGTGCTGTGTTCCCAAAGTTTGGATTAATATTGATGATGACAGATCACGGGGAGTCACAACACTTGTGTAAACATCAAAAAAATGTACAGATGTTCTTCTCATTTGGAGTGCCTTGGAATGCTTCTTGTGCTGCAGAGAGTCCAATGGAGAGCTCTGATGATGACGAAGGGACTTGAGCACCTCCCCTGTAAGAAAAGGCTGAGAGAACTGAGGCTGTTCAGTCTTGAGAAGACAAGACTGAGAGATCTTACTAACGTCTGTAAATATCTGAGGGGTGGGCGTCAAGAGGAAGGGGCCAATCTCTTTTATGTGCAGCACAGAAATAAGGAATAACAGGGATAAACTTGAATGTAGAATGTTTTGCCTCAACATGAGGAGAAACCTCTTTCTTGTGAGGGTCACAGAGCCCTGGCACAGGCTGCCCAGAGAGGTTGTGGAGTTTTCTGCTCTGGAGTCTTTCAAAACCCCCATGGATGTAGCCTTGTGTGACTTGATCTAGGGGACCCTGCTCTGGCAGGGGAGTTGGATTCAATGATCTCTATAAGTTCCTTTCAACCCTTAACTTTCTATGCTTCTACTTTGTTGCCTCTGGAGCAGCATAGGCACTCCCTCATGGAGCTCTACATTAAATCTCGAGGTAAGAAATTCTGTAGAAACCATACTATATGCTTAGGAACGTCAAATAACCTAACAATGATGTTGTGTGATATAGGATTTCCATCATGTTTTCCAGGGATGTACACCTGGAATGACTTCAGTGCTTTCAGATGAGATGCATCTCAATGGTGTAAAACCCCAAATGGCCCTGTTTTGTAGTTGGTGGAACAGAATCTAACGTAATTTGTTATTTTTATAGTTGCTTATAGAAAAATAGTGGGGAAGGAATAATATCTGTGAGTACTAGAAAATCTAATAAAGTCAGGAAATTAGATAAACAGGTGAAAAATAGTCAATGTGGTCATACGTCTTAACAATAAGGTATGCTACCCCTATTATTTCCATTAAATGTTTTTCTTACTACTCCAACTGCAGTGGAGCTGACCCTCCAGTAACTTATTCTGATCCTTCAGTAACTGCTGTTACTGAATTCCCTTTGGTAAACTGGGCTCTTGAAGGATGAGGGGAGAAGAAGTGGTCAGAATGTTTGGAAGGCAGTTTAATCTCCCATTGTTTGATCAGATGGAACACTTTCTGACAAACCCCCCAGGAGTTTTTTTTAAGGGGGACGAGAGGTTGTCTGACTGACAAGCTGTATCCCCAGATGGCAAATCAAATGGAATGATGTACCAAGTTGTCTTGCATGTGTTCTCACTGATGTCAGATTGGCAACTGGTTGTAATTGGTTGTGAGTGGAAGTACTGGGGAGCTTGTGCCTAGGTGCTCACAGTCTCTTTTCCTTGTTCCAAGCTTAATCTGGGATTTATTGGTCTAATTGTAGTTTAACAGTTCAATCTAAATTAAGGAATTTGCTGATTCCATAGTAGATGTCAATTTATCAAGATCCTATAAATTCATATTTGCTAAAGTGAATTTTTTTAATAACCAGGAAAAAAATTGTGCACGACCCTTATCTGAAATAGCGCAAAACCAAAATGTTATGTTGTCCTAAGCTCTAATAGGAGCTATCTTGCCGTCTAGGTTAGTGGAGATGTGATTACACACTTACAAGCCCTGAGTGACTGTATGGGGAAAAAAGGGGTATTTTACCAGTGAAAAATCAATCTGTTGGTTGCATTATACAAAATCATGGAAACAAAGCTGGGTTTCCAGTTTTATTGCTGAAACATGTTCTCAGCTAAGAAATTGTTTTGAAATGCTCCCTAGCAATGTGTCATCCACTGCAGTGGTCTTGCCAGAAGAACTCTGTGATACTCTATCTTAAATAGAGTCCTTGGGAACCTGATGTCACTTGGCCTTCCTTTGAGCAGGGCATGAGCTGTTGACTAACAAAATTACTTCTGATTTCAGTTATTCTAAGATCCTACAAATTGTGTATTTACATTCTTGTGTATCTGTGTTTCAGTATACCTTAGATATCACACATGCACGCTTGTATACCTCAGGTATTCTGCAGATGTCAAACATCCCATCCTGAAAGCAATGGATGGAAATGTTGCTTTTTGTCTCCGTTAGACAGTCCATTTAGCTTGATCTAGGGGACCCAGGTATCACAGGCACTTTCAGAATTGACAGCATTTGTTGTAACCCCATGACCTGAGGATCTGGCTAGCAGGATGTGTGTGTGTGCTGTGGTCAGTCTGTTGGCTGTGACCAGCAGCCCTGGGGACACTGGAAGCTTGAAGATCACAGGTTGTCAAGATTTTACCTGAGTAATCAGAAAGGGCCAAGAATTTGTGTTTCTAAAGTAACTGTGTGATTTCTTGTTCTGGTTCATTTTTGCTCTCTGCAACTTCTTGAAAGGAGGTGGTAGACAGCTGGGGGGTTGGTCTGTTCTCCCTAGTGGCCAGTGATAGGATGAGGGGAAATGGCCTTAAGCTGCACCAAGGGAGGTTCAGGTTGGATGTCAGGGGGAAGTTCACTCCTGAAAGGGTTGTCAGGCACTGGAACAGCCTGCCCAGGGAGGGGGTTGAGTCCTGGTCCCTGGAGGTGTTGAAAAGGAAGATAGCTGTTGTGTTGGGAGACAGGGTTTAGTAGTGCTGATAGGGCTAGGAAAAGGTTGGACTCAATGATCTTGAATGTCTCTTCCACCCAAAGCTGTTCTATGATTCTATGATTATCTTCCCCTGACTTCTAAAAAACCACAGCAAACTGGGCACCCTTCAATGTCTCAAAGTCTGTTAAGATTTACAAAGATTTTCACTGTTGCTGCTGCTTTTGTCTCTCACTGGCAGATTTCTGTAGTCATTTTGTGGTCTACATTTGTAGCAGATTGACAGCAAAACTAAAAAGTATACAGGTGCTAGTCCTGCCTGGGGCTTGTTGGCTTGGAGGGGGGTGAATGCTTGTTACTGCTTCACCTGTTTTCATTGAGGCACAGACACATACTAAGAGTTATGGAACATGGAATAAGCAGCATCTTTCTCTACTTCTATTTTCCCCAATGCCCTGCGGCTGGCAGAGATTTGAAAGTGAAGCCTTACTCGTTTCTGCAACTTCCTACTGCTGAAGGCAAAATACACTGTAAACCAGCCGTTCACATGCAGCCTCAGAGATCCCAACAAAAGCAACTGGTACCTCATGCTCTGCCTTGAAGGTGGCTGCACCTGGGTCTGAGGGGCTCCACCACTGCAGTTACTGGACTCCCCTCTGCTCTGCACGAGGTGGTGCTGGTGACTGCCGTGTATGTTACCCTGTCTTTAAAGGAATTTTGCTTTTCAGTGCTCAGATGTGCCCATTGCAAATACTTTTCCGTAATTTTCAGTATTTTTAACAAATGGACAATGTGAAGAAGGACAGGTTGGTCAGTGTAGCTGTGTGGAAGTCTTAACCTTCCTTATATTGCTTCGGGCCTGAAATCACTCCCTGAATCTCTGAATCCCTGAGTCACTCACTGAGCTGGCACTGGATGATACCATCCACCTTCCTCTGCTCCATTTTTGTGCTGATTCACACCATCTCAAAGGAGAATGAGTAGCAAGGCCTTGTCCTAGTGGACAGCAAGAGGACTATGAGCCAGCAATGTGCTCTTGTGGCCAAGAGGGCCAACAGCATCTTGGGGGGGATCAGAAGGGAGGTGGTTAGCAGATCAAGGGAGGTTCTTCTCCCCCTCTACTCTGCACTGGTGAAACCACATCTGGAGTATTGTGTCCAGTT